>JASANG010003618.1:0-31197 GCA_030248215.1 Enoplolaimus lenunculus
CCAGGTTCTCCGGTAATACCCCAAGTTCCCTTTTAGCACATAACACCAGTATTCAATACTGGGTAGATCCTGCGCCCTGCGCAACACCAATAAAGTCCGTGATGCCTGATTTCCTTCACATGTTAAGCCGCCGTGACAATCTTAAATTACTTCCACTAAGCCCTACTTACACCAGTCTCGCTCGATCCAACAATAAAACTTAATAACCGCAAGAAGTAAAAACACGTGTAAACGCACCAGAAAAATACCAACCGATTGCAACCACCAAGATGATAATACTGATTCCGGTCCTGGCTACCCATATCGGCATCTCGACCTCATTTGCATTTTTGCCGACACACACAATTGGGTGTCCGCAATGCGGTCGAGGTCGAGAGCCACCCAACCGGTACTACAACAACAACAACAACCACGCCGGAGACACACAATAATAAAAGCACCATTTTGGTGCTGACATAGCCTAGCTATGTCGTTAAGCGCAGATTAGGCCAGCACGATATGAACCATTAATCAATACCATTCTATGGCCACGCAGGGCCCCAGGTAAGTTTACATCGCGGACACAGCCGCCATAGCATAGTTTTACCCATTTTTACGCCTTGTAGCAACGCCTAAGCCTAACTTAAGTTCTAAGAGAGACTAGGTGGAGCCAGGAACTCCCTTAAGGTGTGGTTTTGATATAGGGTTTTATTTTAGTTTTAGTTTTTAGTTTGAAATAGGTTTAAGTGTGGCACAGCCACCTACAAGGAGGTCGAGTAACCGGAAACTAACTTTCGGTTGTAACCTAATTTTAGATAATCATACACAGCATTGATTAGCTAATAAAAATTATTTTAATTTTGCTAAAGTTAAACAGTAATCTGCAAAATGTTGCCAAAAATTTGGATTCAATCTTTCTTTTCGAGAAATCTCGATAGTTCAAGCTTCCAAGATTGCTTCAAAGGCAAAAATGAACTCAATCAGCAGCACAACTTTTACAAAATTACAAAAAATTTTACTACCGAAAATGCCGGAACATCCGGCAAACATATTTCTAAAGCCGGAGCAGGAGGTCGATTAACCGGAAACTAACTTTCGGTTGTAACCTAATTTTAGATAATCATACACAGCATTGAAAAGATGTTTCAGGTATTAAACGTAAAAGATGCTCACCATAGCCATATTGTTCAACAGGCTAAATCAAAGGTAAGCAGGTAACTCGAGATCGAAGCATATTTGAAACACCTTTCACAAAATTGTCATAACCGACACTGCAAAAGATGGTGACTCAAATTGACTCTCTCCGAAATAGACTTTTCCGGACTACACAAACTGAGTCATATTCGACTCCGCCAGAGTCAATTTCGACTCACTGATTCAAAAAAATTAAAATTATCCGAGTGTTAATTTCAGTTTATTGAAAAACCTTGATTAACTTCAGATTAACACTGTTCACCTAGGCTTAAAACACTCGCATACAGAGCGCAACAGACTTTCACGAAGCTTACACAATCTTTTGCGTCCGGCGGTGTGCAGCGAGTGTAACGCAAACCGAAGTGACCAAATAAATTTTTTCTCTAAAACAGATTTCTTTTAAGCTGCAATTATACTGTTTGATCGGTTGGGAGCGAAGATTCTCGCAGATTGGAATCGATCGCCTCCACTCGTAGTTACCGCTATGGTTCCCATCTACAGTCTATGCACTGGCCCGATTTTTATGATAAGCCACTATCTCAACTTAACCATAGTCCAGCTTTTCATACATTGGCAAACAGTTTGCGTCTTAATTAGCTATACTGGCAAAGGACTGGGCACTTTAGAACAGCAGGACACCAAGCGACTTGGAAGCATGTACTTAAAGCTTACGGTTTAGACTTAGGCTTTGGCTTAGTATCGAAGCTTAGTTAATATGAGCCGCTTTGAACAATCAATAAATGGTCTACTATTTTAGAAGCGTGATCGAAATCAACACTGTGTTGCAGAATTAAGATTCGAAGCATTTTTCAATATCGTTGATAAGTGTCATCGACATGCGGCAAAACTTTCAAAGGTTTTTTTGTTTGTTTATATGTTCAGTTTTTATGTAATTTTCAACGCGGACAGTATGTTAAAGTAATGATTACTCTATGAATGGCTGGGTGGAAATCTACAGTTGACAGAGATTACGTTGCATTAACTCCAGTGTCACAATCCTGAGTTCTCGTGAACAAATTTCCGTGCCGTAGGCAATTTTAAGGTTATCTCTGTAGCTTCAATGCGATAATTTTTTTAACTAATGCGTAGTTGTGTAAGAATTTGCAAGATGTCTCTCTGACTTTCTAATGAACAAAAAATGTCACACAGAATAGTTTCGTTTTGCACATTGTGTCAAAATGCAAGGATGCTTAAAAGTGATAGGAAAGCGCTAATAAAGCCAGACGCATTTTGCGAGTATTAATTCTGAGCAAAATCATAGTTTGAATTACGCTCGACAGGTGAATTTGTAAGCGTCTTTGAACAACAGTGTGGTATGTTTTACGAATTTAGCTATTATTTTTTAGTTCAATGATAAAAATCACGGACATAAATTCGAAACACGTT
The DNA here is from genome assembly GCA_030248215.1 of Enoplolaimus lenunculus. Lineage (NCBI taxonomy): Eukaryota > Metazoa > Nematoda > Enoplea > Enoplida > Thoracostomopsidae > Enoplolaimus > Enoplolaimus lenunculus. Next base: position 2,560 of record JASANG010003618.1, read on the forward strand.
TCATACAACTCTGTTTTATATCAACACCTTTTAAGTATTTTGCGTCGCTTTATGTTTAAGAATTACTGGTTTAGCAACATTGTGTTATTTCTAAAAAATTTAGGCTTAGGATTTAGTACTGAAATTGCGTTTGGCTTCTTGCTTGCTTTACTGCTTAATAACGATATGTATTTAAACAGAAAACATCTCAACAACCGTACAATTTCTGTTTTGCAACTACCGATCAACAAAGCGGTGCCGCTCTGTCAATGATCGCAGAGATATGCCTTAATATATCTTGGTGGAAAGTTGCGCCAACTGTGTAAGTACTCATGTTTTGCCTTATACAAGTGCACCATGTTCAAAATATTCAGTTTCAATTTTGCAAATAGGGAAATGACGAAATGTTCTGAAAACTTTGGGTACTGAATTCTTCGTGATACGTGTGCAGAGCTCGAAATTTAAGAATGGACATGCAACGAAACCGTATACCCTTTAGTAAAACTGAAAGGGTTCAATAGGATATGGAAAAACACAGGAGCCGGATATTTATATGCATAAAATACGACAACAGGATAAACGGTTAAACTTTAGAATCACTTTATTTTATTATACTATATTGCGTAATAATGTTGGATCCTATAAGAGTCTCAACGTTATCTAAGTTTCTTGAAGTATTTATAATCATTTCGAACTGAATTCATAACGAAACATTGTAATCCGACCAGATAATGTAGAATACCGGAGCAAGATGTCGATTTATCGCCGGACTCGGATATCCGCGTTATACCGTTTTTAAGCGAAAAATTTTCAGTTTACTATCTATAACCACTTGTCGCATTGAGTTGCCTATATGCAACTCAGCGCAGTGTATATACGTTAAATAATATATATCGCACCGTGTTTAACAAGAACAACAAGTATACATAGTACTAAATCACCACAAGACGTGACAGCCCCCTCGGGCTCGAGCGTCAAGCTCGCTGAGTGGTGATGGTATACGCCTCCCGCTCCAACTGGAGTTCGAATCCTAGCATAAAAGGAGGTGTCATGTGGAAATAGAAAATATTCATGTGAGAAAGGGTTAATAAGCCTTTGGTCTGAATGGCAGATTGGTCTTCAACATGTGTAACGTTTTTGCTAAAACATTTCAGCAATCTTGCTGTTGCTGTACGTTGGGCCACTGACGCAATTTATGACTGTATCGATGAACCTTTACTTGAACCGGATGCGCTTTACGAGTGCATTGCAGATCTTACTAGCACAGTTGCAGAATCGTTCGCGTTGCAAAATATTAATGTCGACTCCTGTGAATTTAAACCAACAAAAGTAGTAAGGGTTGCATTATACCTGCCGCGCGCCGCTGGACGCCGGCACGCGTCAGTAAAGCATAGCGGCGTGCGCCTGTGTACGACGGCAGTGCACAGCGGCGTCTTGCTAGCCCGGCATCGTACGGCGTCGTGCGGCGGCGTGCTGCGACGTGCGTATGAGCTCTCGCTTGAAAATTGTAAAACAGTTTTGACAGGTAAATAAAATAATTTAGGGCAGTTTTGACCGCGTTAAGAAATTTCCAGCTCATGAAGTTTAGCTGTATACTTGCTCATTTTAAGGTATATTGTTATAATATTAGCCAAAATTGGAGTGTTAGTGAGTGTGCAGCAAATAATTCGCGAATGAACTGGTTATCTTCAATGTTGTGCATTGTCTTTGGAATGTAATATTTAATTTTATTCCATAAAGTTTTGTCGTTTTTCTTTACTTGTTTTTGATTCTTTTTCAAATCATTTTTCATTTCTTTTTAATTACGACACCTCATCGCAGTCGAAAGTTTACTGATACGCCTTTATAGGTCGAACATTTGTATGCTGAACTTCGGCGATATATTGAATTGGTTTTGTTTGATGTCAGCGCGACTGAAACGTTATATCCACCAGGTGACAAAAAGAATCTCAAGCAAACTTGGTCTAAAACGAGGTGAGGTATCTAAGGAGTTTAGGACTGGCGTTGTGAACTGGTCAAAAACGAGAACTTCGTGTTTTTAATTTATCTAACAATATAAATTTTGGCAATAAAGAAAGTTTTCCGTTCATGCATATATTACCAGCACATGGCTAAAGCTCATGTTTCGACATAGCTTAGGCCTAGGTCAAGCCTTAGGCAAAAACTTAGGCTTAGACTTAGGTAAGCCATTTACGAAAACTGCGAATGAAGTTTTTGTCAACTTTATTTGTTTTAAGCTTGGCTGTGGCTAACAAGACTATTGCAACTTAAAAGCAATAAAATAAGTTCGCAGCTGTTTTCATTATGAAATTTTCACATTTTCGCAACTTAGTTTTAGAACTGGGTTAAACTTACACTTAAGATTAGGCTTGCTGTAGCATTGGCCGTAGGCTTTGGCTATGGGTTACGCTTGTAGAAAGAAAGTCTACAAGTCCCAAAATAATATTTTAGATGCGCGCGACTGCTATCATCAAGTTCAATTTTACCAAAGTCGTTCAAGCAAGAACTAACTCAAACGTGGTGCAATGAATTAGAGCAAAAACTTCATGTATTTTCTAAACTTGCTTCATAAGTTTGGTTTAAATTTAAATTAGGCGACCGTTTTTCCACGCTTTAACATATATTTTTATTAATAGACTGTATGTTTGAAAGCTGACGTAAAATGAGACATGAAAAAAGTTGTTTGACATCCACAAAACAAATATCCCATTTCATGCTGACTATAATATATGTTATATCTGACTACAGAATAACTAATTTGTCTTCCCACAGCGCTTCAAGTTCCACTTTCGTCTCTGAGGTAAGCGCTTTTGTACGATAAAAATAATGGCCCATGTATAGAACAGGGTCGGATCGTTTTTAGGACGATGCACGCCAATGGCTTCAAGAGCTTTATCCGGCCGAAATCACAAATATCGACACTGCCGATGGTTCTATTATGAAATTTATTCAACAATTAGAATCACTTAATACTACAATTGATCTAAATGGTGATGCGTATGCCAAATATGTTACATCTTTAGCGCACTCTGTACCGTATTACGAATTGACGCTTGTATACGCTGAAAAACATGTTAGTCGAAAAAAACGGTTATTTTGCCCGAATAATATTGCTTACGGTATCATTCACCCCTCACATGCTAGGGGGGCTAAAAATATTTTAGGAGGAGCATTCAAGGGTTTTTAGTGACTTGCAGGCAAGGTTGAAAATGTTCTAGGCAGGGCTAAAATTTTTCCGGGGGGGCTGAGTTCCACTGCCCCCTCTTAGCTACGGGCCCGACCACAAAAGCGTAAGCGTATTTTAATATTTAGTCATTACACAGGGGGAAACTTTCTGTGAAAGAAGCCAACAAGAAACGATATATCTGCTTAACGTGCTGAACAGCATTTCCAGATTTTTACAGTCCTGTCATTAGCTGCGACAATTATTTGTTCACTAATTCTTATGCGTTCTCTTTCAGGTTCGGGCTAAAGCTGATGTTTGGGAAAAGGTTTTACCTAAGCTAAGCCTAAGTCTAGTCTAAGTGTTAATCTCACTGTCGAGGTTTAATAATCATTACTGGTTATTAAGTAGCGGGGCTGGGGTGTGACTCTGTTTGGTTCAACGATTGTTTCGACACTCAAGTATAGTTTCACCAATTTCAGGTTATTTTCTTATCAGTGGCCCGAACGGCAATGAATCTGTGGCTGAACGCAACTTTTTTAACTAAAATAAAGATTGGATTTGTTTTTATCGCGAACATGGCTTTGGTTAATCACGGGAACGACTTTGGAACCTTTGTAAACCAGTAGCCAGTGAATAACTATGGGGCCCGTCTTTGCACCTCCAAACAAATCATTGGGACCGTGACAGAGCCTCGGGGGCACCCAAATTTGAAAGGCTAGAGTATGATTTAACATAAAATACGTCTGGCAAATCGGTCGCTTCGCCCGCGAGATTTAAAGCTCTTAAAAATATATATTTTGAAAACATTTGTGAAGACACTCCAACAAAAAATTATTTTGTATTTAAGCGGTTGTAGAAGATGTTTTCAGATAGGCGGAATATGCATGAATTTGGTCAATTTACTCACCGATCATGTACAATCATTCACACAAGATATGCAGTTGGTTGAAACAGTCGCGAAACTAACAATGCGCCAGTATCATGCGTTGAAAAAATTACATGCGTTCTTGAAAACAAAGTTCAAGTATGACCGCAAACCTGCGGAATCATTGCGGTTATAACAGCTGACTTTAAATTTAAAATCAACATCTGATCACAACAATTCAATGTTTTACTACGGTGTGGGTGACTTTGTAGAGATAAACTACAATTATATGCAACTTATTCTATTTCAATAGTTTCTCATTTAAAGCTAAGTCTGTTAAAAACTTTGTCAGTTATTTCTGCGGTCACAAGACTGGTATTTTTAAGCTACGGCTTAACTATGCCATAACTGTAGTATAAACAAACTCGTAACGCTAATAATAAGCCTAAGCCAAGAGTAAGCATATTCCTGAGCGTAAGCCAAAAAAAATTAGGCTAAAGGTTAACTTACTCTATTGTTGTTCCGCAGAAAGCGGTCTGCACCTGATCTTTACATAAGCCTAAACTACAGCACTTTAAGTACAGATGATCGCTATATTTTAGTGAAAAGCATTTTATGGTGTCTGCTTACGAATCATGGTTCAAACACGACTGTCGAGAGTTCTGGTTTGTTACATGGCGTCACGTTTCACAGCGAATGATTGTAAAAAATTTTCAAATGGACCCAAGCGTAAGTATTGATTACCAAAAGTAGGTTATAAGAGATATGCAGAAATCTTGTCAGTTTTTTGTTTCGTTTTTTAAGTTTTATTGCAATGAACCGTGGCGAATGTTTTTAGTTATCGTTGTTAACCAAGAACTGAGCTCGTAGAATTAGCTTGCTGCTATCAGCTTCCGTTTGAGAATAACGGTTTTGATATTGTACCAAACATTTGATTGCGTTCATTAGTTTGCAAAATTTATAACGTTTTTCTTAAGTTTATTGAACCGAATATAATTGGGAGAGTGAAAAGTCGGAAGTTTATATTTTGAGTGTTGTTAATCATTAGGAGTCTATATCCCTAATAAAAGACTTTAACTAGATAGAATCCTAAATTCTTAAATAGAGTAAAGTGCACTAATAAGGTCTAAGGCGCAAGTAACAAGAGGTAGTTCGAAAAATAAAAAAAAACAGTTCGTAATCGAATAGCTCGGCGGGTCGCCTTTGGAGAGACGAAACACATAAATCACCCCATTCTTATTCGTGTCACTACAGTAATTGTTGCATATGTCATTTTTAAAAAGCTAAACTTCTGCAATCAGTATATAAAGGTAACCATACATGCAAGAAATATGAATACAACACTTGCCACTTGAATTTTAGCTAAACAAGACGGAACCTTCAGCGAAAAATGCCGAAAGCGCAATTATAACACTCAATATACTGATTTCCGGAGTAAGTTGAACAAATTTTCTGTGTGTTAAGCTATGTATTTGAACTCCGTTTATATCAATGTTTGCGGAATTGAAAAAAATGGACGTAATATATGTTTTTAGCGGCAGATATCTATTGCATAATTTTTAAGAAACAATTTTGAGGAATGCAACAACCAGTCCAAAGCCGCTGTCTATGTATATTTCGATGACAAGAATAAACTGTTTGATAAACAGCAGCCACTGTTTCGAGAAGTCACTTTGACTATCTACAATTTAGTTTTGTTGGATTAAACGAAAATATTTGACTAATTGAGCAGATATGGCAGTACATGTTTAAGCTTGGGTCACGGATCGCGAATCACATGGTTGGTTGTGGTTCGTCGTGGGGCCAATGTTACTTTGACGGCGGTGCCAGTAATATATATATTTATATTTATGTGTATATATGTATGTATGTATGTATGTGTATATATAACAGAACGTTCCTAAGCGTTTCCTAAGCTTCAGCCAATGCCTAAGCTTCAACGTAATGATAAACCTATACCTAATGCGAAGCTTAGGCAAAAAGTTATTGTAAAGCTTTACCACAAAAAACTGGTTAGCCCCTCAACAAAGTAACATGGGCCCACACGTACGACCAGTGGCGGATCCAGGATCTCAAAATGGGGGGCCAAAATTTCACAGGTAATAAACTTACTTTTGACCCACACAAACCACGAACTATTGTCACAAAATTGCTATGTATATAATTTTTGTCGAGATGCTGTTGGGGGGGCACGGTCGGGGTGGGCCCCCCATGGATGCACCATTGCGTACGACCCATTTCCGTGTCTGCCTTAAACTTATACACTACTGATGATGAATGTTTTAATGTATTTTGCATTCCATTAGGCGCATAACGCTATAACAATTTCAATTGCTACCACCGAATTTAAGGTAATCAATGGTTGGAACAACCTCGATTTACAAGACTACAAAACAAAATTCGAAGGAACCCAACGTATAATAGAGGTACTTACGGTTTCTTGTTTTTAAAAGCTCTTTAATTGCGGTCTATAAAATTTTCAACTGCTGTCTTTAAAAACTTTTTGGTTTTCTGTAATCAATTTTTACAATTGATAAAAATGATGTGGTATTTTAAAACATTTGACATTTTTGAATTCGAAAAAAACTTGAGATTACATTTTAGAAACCATATTCTATTATACTCGCCGTGTTGCATTTAAATGCATTGTTTTATTTTATAGATATTTTGCAAAGGAATTAACGAATACTGCGACTTGATTTTGGCAGAAGTTCTGAAATATAGTGACTTTGAATCAGTAGAAAAGGTGAAAGTTTTCTTCTAAAAAATCCGCTTTGCAGAACAATTAATCTCAAATTATTACAGGTTCGGATGAGCGAAAAATTAGTTAATTGAATATTTGCATTTTCAAACTGTGGTTGGTTGTTCTCGTGTCAAGTAAAGTTTGTGTTTAAAGTTAGGACTCTAGAATACAGGAACATTTTCAACTAATTTAATACTTTTCTACATTATATAATTAAACCTATATGTAGTTTCGATGGCAAATGTTTAGAACAGGGCTGTAACAGCACAATAAGCAAATTTATAAGTCTAAATGTATGTGTAAAGATAAGCCTATACCTAAGGTTAAGCCCAATAGATTCAGTCTGAAGCTTAAACTTACTCAATTGCAGTTCCGTGGAAAATCGGTCCGCCGCTGATCTTTTACATGGACCGTTTCGATCGAAGGTTATTGTGGAAAAACTATAATTTCTGCAACTCACTGCTGTACAAACGTTGTGCTCTCTGATCTGTAACAACAACTTAACTCCTCGAGTGATGGATTACATCAATTTTATGACTTTCAGGATCTGCAAGTGCACTTTTCGTACATTCAAATTGTATTTTAGATTGTCACAGCTGCAAACACTGTGCATTATGTTGGGGAGTTTTGTAATAACGAGCTGCCTGGGCTGCTGCATTGCGACAAATTTATGAAAAACTGCAGGTACATGAACGTTATACCAAGAGTGGATGATCACTTTTAAACAAGAGTATGAACTAGATACATTCGATGTAAAAAAGACTGTACTCAGCCCAGTTGCGTTTTTGGTCTAACCCCCATTTCAGTAGTATACAGTTTTTATAGCAAAGAAACTGTGTCTACAGATGTCGTAAAAAATTTACTGTCTTATTTTAAACGAAATATTTATCATTGGAGGTTTTGTATTATACGTGAAATTGACCCCCCCCACCTAATCAGAATGGTCGGGCCAAAACGCAACGCGCGCTAGTATACTTTGTACTACGCAACACCAGGTGAGTTGTATACTCTTGTCGAAAATCTTCCACTCTCGCTTAAACCTTCACAGTAGACGTTGTCCACTCTTGAGTTTAAAACAATTTAACATTTGTTATTCACGCTCAGCCAGGATTTATGTCATATTCGTATGAACCTCTCAGTGGTATAGAAGCCGTAGGGCAGGAAGGCAGGCCCTCTCATAATTTGATGTCAGAAAAATTTTGCAATAACGCATAGAAACGAAATATTTAAGAAATAAATGGTAATGTTTCTATCTTACAATTTATGAAAATTGCATTTGTCTTCTGGCTCGCTTTAACTTTTTTCGTATATTTTAAAAACCAAGTGTGACAAGTAACCAGAATGAATACCAGCTGCAGTTTGACGTAAAAAAATCTCTGCTTTAGTAAGCGAAGTCGAAATTAAACTTGGGAGAGTTTTAAAATCTACATAGTGTACAATTTTACATATCAATATTTTGTGTCTAGACTGGCAGTTAATTGTTTAAGTCCTAACAACCACGCAGTTGACGGAGAAAACGGCAAATCTGTCATCAAGAGCGATCTGTTTCAGCATATATCCCAATTGCAAGAGGTAAATTCATGGTAAAGTTTAAGTGAAAATTACTCCTTAAAGTGCAATTTAAAACGAGCAAGGATTCATTGGCTAAGAACAATTTTTGACGAGACGTTTGAAAAAAGCCTGTTCTATACACGGGTCAGTGGTTGCACGTTTTTCAGCCGCTTAAAATGTTCGTTTTCTCGAAAGAACATTTTTAGTCGACGGTGCATTCTAGAGCAACATTTTCTTTTTGTAGCTTAACGTCGAACACACATGCTTGTTTAACATTCGATTACTTTAGTTATCGACTGATTAGCAGTCTTTAGCCGTATTCTGTACGTTGTCTTTAATACCTATTGCCAGATTGGAATAGGGTTTCAAATAATCCATTGGCATAAACACTCAAAAATTATTTAAAAGTCTAACCAATCAAGTGCAACAAAGTAGCAAAATTATACCGACTGTATTTTTCGCTGGTTCGAAAGTTACAAGACGTGTCATCAACTGATAACATATGGTTGCTACACACATATTTGAGAAAATCGGTATTTATTACAGCGTTTATTTTAGAAAATAAATCCAATGCTGAACCAAATCGTGAGCATTTTGGCTCAAGAATCAACCGGTGAAGTAAAAAATCGTATCCTAAGCGAGCTTCATAGTCATGAAAATCCGATGTGGTTCCGTAAAATGGTAAACGCTGTCTTTCTTGTGAACGTAAAGTTTTCAATGTTGCTTGGTTTAGTGTTTCCCATTTGAGTTCAGATCAAATGTTGGTTGATTTCACTTGTGTGCATTTACCATAATTCTTGCAGGGTTCATATTCCCGAAGAGTAAAGTTTCAGGTTTTGGGACAACTCAGGTTAAGCATTAGCGTTAGGTTCAGAGTTTTAATTCTTACAGTTAAAATTAGGCTTTTGGTTTGTACGAGCAACTCTCAGGCTTAGGCTTTAATTTAAGCTTGTGGGGGATTTAAAAAATAGATATTCCATGAAAAAAATTAATAAAATAATTTTAGATTATGCATTTTCAAATTATATGCCATTTAAAAGATTTGAGGTAGTTTTGTGGTGTTAACACGCAATTTCCAATTGTAGATATAACGCAGAGTTTTCTCAAAGTATAACCGGTATTTTAGAAACGTTACGTATCTTCATCTCATTTATACGAAATTCCGTACCTACTACACGACATCATCGCAGAACTGCGGCAACGGCTCTATCCCGCACTGTATCCAGTGGTTGTTGATCAAATATGGGGCGTTTGCTTGAGTTTAATGAGCGATAATATTAAGCGAAAACAGGAACCTAAATATTATGGGGAAATTTTGGTAAGCGCTATGTTTTGGATTCCCAATTTTCACTTTTAGTAATTCGGGCACGCACAAGCTTAATACTCGATCATATTTCTATCCATTAGACTGATAACATGCAAATATTCGCTGGTCTTTGTCAAAATTTACAGAAAAATTAGCGGACGCACCGGAATTATCAAGATTGTGAATGACTTTCGTAATTTTTATTTCATATCGAAAAATTGCAGGCGTGATATATACTGTAGTGACCCAAATAAGAGCGGGTAATAAAAGGGGGTCCCCTTTTTGAGTCCCAATCAATAGGAGTCCGTGTCCATAAATAAGAGTCTGTAAGCGGAAAGAGTTCCTACTTAAATCCTAATTAGAGCCCATAAATGTCAATTATCCCTAATTGCAGCGCATAAATGACTCCAGGACCAAACGAATTTGAGTTCGAAGCTTTAAAGCGTACTAAATTTTGAAAGTACATTCATAAGTATAACCTTGCATTATCGCTCAAGCTTGTGATACAAGACAAATAAACGTTTAATTCATAGGTGTTAAGTCCACTAACAAGAGGCGGCGGAGGGCGGATTAAAAATAAATAACAGTCCGTAACCGAATAACAGAGGGTACCTTCTGGAGAGGCTAAAATGATCAGTCCTCCTTCTTATTCTGGTCACTACAGTACGTGATTTATAACTATTTTTGAACATAAAAATAACAGAATTTTCGGTTATTCTGGAATGGCAACGGGAACGGAACCGGAAACTGGTTTTCATGTAAATTTAGCTGTATCCGAAAGACGGAAGAAAAGAAAATTTCGATGTATATATATACAGTTCTGTCCGCTGGCTTTTAATTTATCGTTGCTTTTAGAACTTCCTTGTTAATTTTCGCCAATTTATGCTTGAAAATTCAGACGGTGAAATGCGGCCTAATGTCATCGTGAAATATGATGATCTTCAAGACTCGTTAGCGCTACACACGTCGCCCACTAGTGAACTGATTCGAAAATACTACGCCCAACAAATCGATCGATCTAATGTAAGGTTTCCACGCTTTGTTCATAATGTATTGACAATTCTGGTGTTTCAGTGAACTCAATTTATTTGGTCTAGCGTCCATAATGTTTACAGAGTGCTCCTACGTGGCAGAAACGTGATACCCACAAATATTTTCTCCCATTTGGCAAAGCTTAAAGACCCCCATTGGTCCAAGTGGATTATTACTTTTTTGAGCAGTCGTCATAAACTTTGTAATTTTCGTACTTTTTTTATGAACGGATATCGAAAACTTGGCGCATGGTTATTTGAGAACTGTGGTGTCATCAAAATTAGCTATTATTATTTGGTTGTATCGACAAAAGTGTATAGAGCGTTTGGTTAGACTTTCGTACGTAATTTCGGCGAGCGAATATGAATATCGAACGATTTCAACCGCTTCCAGGCGACATTGGTACCGCTAGAAAGAAAATAATTCGGAAACAAACATTTTCGCGCATAAGTTATTGAGTTCGTGGGCAATCAACTTGAATCTAAGTTTATAATAAACTCAGCGTAAACAGAAAAACTGACATGTGCGCTGGCAAAGGCCATTTTGAGCTCGCGTTTCTTGGTCCTGTCAAACTTTGCATTAATATAATATTTTCGTTGTCAAGTAGTGTTCGCTGTGTTGTTTTTAGACAATTTAGTTTTAGGAATCTCACATGTTCCGAGGCAGCGCAAATCCTTGCTTGCGGGTGAAACTTGCAAAAATCGAACGACCCATAGAGCAATCACATATACAATCGGAGCCAATTACCAACGGGAATGTAAATGGTGAACCGTCGCCTGCGGAAAGTTCTATCACCATTATTGTAAAATGTAATTTATACTGTTTCGTTTAGCTTATGTATAATTCTTTGCAGAAACTATTTTACAGCACAAATGTTACAAAGAATGTATACAGCCAACCTCGTTACTGCCAATATATGCTTCAGTGTGGTTTTCTAGCTAATTACATATATACTTGGGTTTTTGCAAACCTACAAACAACATTGTCAATTTTGTAGAGATGCAAAATTCATGCCTGGGTGGAGCTGAGCCCCCCTGCCCCTCCCTGGCTACGGGCCCGGGCTGTACACATTAAAGTATAAAAACGTCATATCTCATTTGTGCCAAGAAAAGAGCTATCAAACTGCGATATATACGTTTAGAGTCATTAACCAGTCTAAAATAAAGTTAGGTATACGTTTAGGTCAAAAGGAAGAACTAGCTATTAATCGAACAAAAATATAAATTTAAAGGCCCATATTCCCAAACGTGTGTACCAAGTACCAGTTAGTAATACGTTTTCAAACAACCGAACTGCAGAAGCTGCAAATGTGGAACTTGGTTTATAAATCGGACCGCTCAAATGCAAAATATGCCAAATTATGAACCTCTTTAGTGGGTGGATAGAAATTTACGGACCTACTGTGAACTGGTGATATTCGCTAGATTTCAGAATATGTCCTAAGTTAATGTAGAACACTTTCATACTAAATAGTTTGTTCCACTAAATATTATTTATACAGTCACTCCACCAATGCCCATTTTAGTATTAAACGGGTCACACTTACCAATTACCGACGCTGTTGGTGTTACCGATTATTACGTGCGACTCGAGTTTGTGCCTCGTGTCGAATATCCAACATTTTCAAAACAAAAATCTGGCATCGCAAAAAGCCCTGGTCATCCAACGTTCAATACAGTACTGGTGATGGAGTAAGTTTTGACCAATTTTGAACAGTGTAAAAATGAGATCATAAACTTTTTCATGTTGATTTTATCAAAGAAAGCTTCAGGAATACATTTGTCCTGATACTTCAGCTTTACCGTTGTTTTGAATCAAAGCATCAACTGCTGACAACATTTACATATGCGCACTAGAAGGTCCCTACCTTACAAGTTTCCCTCTGAAAAATTTTTTGTAAAAAACAATTTTTCCAGCAGAATTTTTATGTGATAAGATACCTGCCTTATAATTTTTTACAATTTTTCCCGGAGAATTTTTGTGATAAAATGATAACGGTCCCTTCTTTATATTTTTGCCTTTCACAACATTTGCCAGCCCGCCCCCCCTCAGAAAGTTTGGATCTGCCTCTGCATATTGAGTGGGTAAAGATCCTTTCACCCGGTTCACGCTTTACCGGCGGAAATTTATTTTTTACCCGCTGTTGGTATACGTAGCGTGGCGTATGTATGTGCATAGGGCGTATTAATGTAAAACACATACATTCACGTCCATATATAGCGTTAGAGACATTATATCGGCCGTGTGGTGTAATGGGTAGCGCGCTTGTCTCGCGAGCCCGAGGTCCGAGGTATATGTTACGCAGAAATTAAGGAAAAAATCCATGTATACGAGCAGTACTCAGAGAAAGGAATCGTCCAACCGTGCAGTTCTGACAACCGCGGGTATTCACGCGAAAAAAATTTTTTGCCCACGGCCTACCTTTATTTGCCCTTTTTTCTTTTGCGTTAAAAACTTGTCTACTTGTCAAATCTATTGTTGTTACATAATCGCTTAAACTCTATTACTGACTGGCAGAATTCACCCGGAGATGAAACATATCAAGCCGAAGGTGAATAACTTTCGACGGAACGCAATTAATAAAATATATAATGTCCAAATTGTGAATTTTAAAAATTTTCCACGGTGTTGCCAAATGTTAGCCTTTGTCAACATTCTTTTAAAAATCTCCACAAGTAAACGTTTAAAAATTATGCAGCATCAACTGACTTTATTATAGCCCCTCCGGAAACCGATCCGGCCCTGTTCTATGCATGGACCACATATTTTATGCCGAGCATCCCAGTTACAAAATCCTGGCTACGTCCATGCTCAAGACGGCATGTTTATCACCGAACTTTATCAACTACCATCTTGCAGGCAAAATTGTTGACTTAAAGACTCAAACGTGACATAACATCATACTAACGACTATGTCACTATTTTAAACTAAAGACGCAAAGTGCAATTTAATGATCAATTAAAGTCTTAATTATACAAACATATTCTACACACATAACAATTTTATAACACATATCACAAAATTTTGTGACACGTGTAAGGGTGAGGTTAACCTAGAAATTTAAGGTAAGGTAGGGTTAACAAGTGGAAATTTTAAAATTTGCCACTCATTAACCCCAACGCTGGGCAATTTCGGTGGCAAAGGGAAAAAAGATAAAGTGGATGCTACATTACTCGAATGTTACTAGTGCCCGCATTATGCCAAGCGTAAGGTATAGAGGCGCATTCCTACACTTGGTCTATGAAGGTCTCCGAGAATTTCGGGGTGTAGCTGGGTCTAGATAACTCCGGCGGAGGTTTCTAAAAATGCAAGTTCGTAGGGCGAGCTTCCGCATAAAAGTTTGACAGTGCAAACCTCAACATTGAAAATGTAGGTTAGCTTCTGTGCGAAGCACGAAATGTTATAGACATTTCTAAAAAGAATGGTCTCAAGTTACAAATTTTGGACTGTGGGTTAAAGAATATTTTAGTCCAGTCGGACCAGCGAAAAGAGAAAGCGCCCCCCAATCGCGGGACCATTATCGCCGCCCTTGAAAGTATTAAGAAACATCTTACTGAACAACACAACTTTAAATATTAAAAGACAAAAATGTCACAACTGAATACCCAAAACCTTCATAAAAAATTTTACCTGGGACGGAAGTCGATTTCTGCCTGACTCATAGACCGACCCCCGATTGTACGTGATATCTATTGCAAAACACTACTTGAAATCAAGCACATTGATTTCTTGATTCCGTTACCTCACATCAATCTGCCAGTTTTGGTACTCGCTTCAATATGCCGTTATGAACTTAGGCAACGCTTGTTTCTCGCATGGACCATAACCAAAGCCTCAAGTATAATTTGGAGCAGTAATTGTAACAACACAACTATTAAGGTCTGCTTGCAATTGTTCAAACGACTTTCAAGATCGGGCTGTAGCTAGGATTTCATGTTAATAGGAAAGTGTTGTTTCTTGAAAATTTTTTTGACCTATAGGATCCAGAAAGTTATACCTTTCTTGTTTCCCAAGAAATTTCGCGAGGAAATATATTTCGTTCTGTTTCTCCAGGTATACGCCCTAGGTCAAGATTAGAAGCATTCGCTTGCGTTCAAAAATTCTTTGCCTTTGTTTTTTTTTGCAGACCACTCGACGTTACACAAAGTGACAACGCAGTGTTACATATTTCGATATGGGACTATGATCGATTCTCAGCTGACGATTATATCGGCGAAACGTTTGTGAACGTTGCATCAATTACCGAATGCATAACGGATGTGTCACAAATTGATGAATGCGAGCCAATCTTGTTAAATATCCGGAAACAAAAGTTTGAAGCTCATTCTAGCTCGGTCTTACAGGTATGCGTTTCAAACAAGCTTAATTTTTATTGGCCGTATTTTTGGAATAGGTTTTGTGACTTCCGAACCAGTGAATAATAAGCTTTGAACTATAGCACTTTCTTAGCTTCGGTGAGATCTAAGTTTACATTACTAATTGGCAAAAGGTGCGACACACAATTCACAATGCGCTGGCCCGTAGCTAGAGGAAAACTAGGCAGCTGATCTCCCGGAAAAATTTCACCACCACACCACTCTCAGAAAAGTTTCAAGCTTACCTGTAAGCAGTTTGACAAAACGGTTATAGATTTTTCTGATCTCGCAAAAGTACTGTAGTACCCAAAATAAGAGGAGGTAACTGATATTTATTTTGTCTCTCCAGAGGGAACCCCAATCACTATTCGGTTTCGGACTCTTATTTATTATTTAATCCAGCTCGAGTTATTTGGAACACGCACATTTAAATTACGTCAGCCATTTTGGATGGTTTAAAAGTTCATTACTTTATATTTTTAGGCTTGAGCAGGTATGCTGCTGGAATATAGGTGTATATATGTTATAGCTTGAGTAATCAATCAAATTCTATACTGGACCTTATTTAGTCCAGGAACGATTTACGTTGGCTAATTTAAAGCGATTGACTTTGTGAACTAATTAGTAATTTGGAGTGTATCCATTTACACACTCAAATTATGGAAATTGACTCTTATTCGGGTTACTACAGTTGATTTCGCAAGATAAATTTTGGCCTTTGTTACAAGAAAAAGTTATTCGTTGTTAGGTTTTGAAACAAAGAAGAAAGATAGATAACGACGCTCATGATTTCTTCGATCTTCACTTTCCTGACGAACTTTTTATAACGGATTGATCTTCAATTCACATCTAAATTTATACCGTGGCACTGACTGAGAGCTTACATTTTTTGCCTAAGGTGTAATTGGTAATGCTGGCATTTGAAAGATAAAGGTTGCAGTATGCGTCCTATGTACAGATCAGTGGCGAACCGTTTTTCCGCGAGACCACTATGAAGTAAGCTTAAGCTTAGACTTATGCTAAGGCATATGCTTATCGTAATGCTTAAGGTTAGATTTAGGAATATGCTTGCACTAGTGTGACTGCCCTGATCTATACATGGTTCCAATTCGCTGAGTTTTATTTCGTTTTCATGATGAGCATAAAAATCAGTTGTTTTCTGTTTTTCTATTATATTTAATTCATTGCTGAATTAGATACAAGGCCATTTTCAATTCAGCCTTTAAACCCAAATATTATTCTAAAGCTTACTCAAACAGGCTATATAGGATTATGCACGAGCTTCTAAAAGGCCATTTTGAATTCTACTTGCCTTGTTCCGTGCAGTTCCGTACTAGCAAATGCTACAGCTCTGGACTCAATACAAACCCGCACGTAGAAAATGTAATCTGATTGAACACAACAAATCTAAGCGGGCGCGCAAAATTAATTTTAGCACAACGGTATATATTAAGTCAGAAAGCCTCGACAGGACCAAGGGCGTGGTCAGAGGAGGGGTGTCAGGTGTTAAAACCATACTTTTTTATTTTTGTGCCAAAGTTTTTAGACACGGTATCAGTTTGCAACACATGAAATTCCTTTATGCGTCATCCACTTTTAGTTGTGCCCAGTATGTGGAAAATGGAAACGTCAATGGGAAAATATAATAGTTTAACCACTTCTCACATTGAGTTGCCTGTAGGCAACTCAGCGCAGTGTATATACGTTAAATAGTATACATCGCACCGTGTTTAACAATTGCAACACGTATACATAGTACTAAATCACCACAAAACGTGAGAGCCCCCTCGGGCTCGAGCGTCAAGCTCCTATAGCTGAGTGGTGATGGTATACGCCTCCTACTCCAATCACTGGAGTTCGAATCCTAGCATAAAAGTAGGTCTAACGGAAAATAGAAAATATTCATGTGAGAAAGGGTTAAAATTTAGTGTAATAAATTCTTCAAAATTTATAAACAGGGTTAATATTGCAAATTGGACAAAACTAAACTTAGGAGTTCAATTTACCACTTGCCTCAAAATTTGTAGTATTAAAGTTGAAATTGAGTTTGGAAAATGGGTCAATTTTCCATATCTATCAATTTTAAAATCAGTAGTGGTAAATTGATTTTATTTCATTTTATCAATTATTTACTCGATTTTAAAATTAGAGGGCAATGGTAAATTGACACAAATTTAAAATTCAATTTTCCACTGCACCTGTTTTTGAAAACAGTAATGGAAAATTGACGTTTTCATTTTCCACATGCTGGGCGCAACTAAAAGTGCATGACGCATTAAATTTTGGACAGTGTACAGATCAGGACCGTAACAGTAGCATACGCATTAAGGCCCATGTAAACTTCGCTGCCGTCCCCAAATCCCACCGTACGCAATATTGAAGTATGGTCGAAGGTGGGATTTGGGGATATGGTCGAAAGTGGGATTTCGGGATACGGTCGAAAATGGGATTTTGGGATTTTGGAATTTAGCGATATGATCGAAGGAGCCTACATAGGTATTTTGGGATTTCGGGATATGGTGGACGGTGGCATTTTGGGATATCGGGATATGGTCGAATGAGGTATTTTGGGATTTCGGGATATGGTGGTATGTGGGATTTTAGGTTTTCGGGATATGGTAGAAGGTTGGATTTTGGATCCCGGGATATGGTCGAAGTTGGAATTTTAGAATTGCGGGATATGGTCGAAGGCGGCGTTTTGAGATTTCGGGGTATGGTCGAAGGTGGGACTTTGGGATTTCGGAATATGGTCGAAGATGGAGTGCTCCTAAAGCTTAGGCCTAAACCTAAGCCCAAGCCTAAGCGTATGGTTTAGTCCAAGGGTCATTTTACATCTAATCTATGCTTAAACCAAAGCCTGCTCCTAAAGCCTAACCCTAAACCTAGATCCAAGCCTAAGCCAAGCGTAATGGGATTGGGATTTCGGGAAATGGTTGAAGGTGGGATGCTCCTGAAGCCTAAGCCTAAACCTAAATACAAGCCTAAGATTTAGCCCATGGGTCGTTTATGATCTGATATAGGTCTAAACCGAAGCTTTTTAAAGCATAAGCCTATGCCTTTTACGGCCTAATCTATGCTTATCCAAAGACAAAGCCTGCCCCATTAGCCTAAGCGCAAGCGTAAGCCTAATATTTTAGCCTGAGGGTCATTTAAGATTTAGGCGGGGTTCACGTTATAACTGGGGCAGCCTGGAACTCGTTTTGACCCTATGATTATAGCTGGTAACATTTAATAGTCTTACCGTTTATCGGCTATCAGATTCAAAAAATTTGGATTGTCTGCTATCCTGATGTGACATTTACTGTTTGTACAGCAATATCATATGATATTCCAAATGTTGTCAGTGAGTATCATATGATATGTTTGAAAATGTTTGCAAAGTTGTGGTAAACTAGCTTAATTGTCCCGTAGAATGTCATATGATACTAAAATTTAAATTTGAATTATTTGTAGTTAGGAATATATTTTGAGAAAAATGCAGCCAGAAACAGAAACGTACAAACTAATTTAACTTTCGAAATCGTTTAATGATACATTACCTAAATTTTTACTGTTTTATTAGCGCGCACAAATTCCATTGTCCTGCATATCATATGACATTTAGTAGAATTTTGGAATATCATATTATGATATTCGCAAAAATGTCTCGCAGTATCATATTATGACAAATGGATATTTGTATACGATGATCGCTTGAGATCAGTGATTTGTAACAGTGTCATGTGACAGTCACATTTTGTCTACATAACCGCTATTCAGATCACATAATTTTATGTTGACGTCGAATCAATATGGATAAAACGTGTTCCAAGCTGCCCCAGTTATAACGTGAACCTCGCATTAATCTATGTTTTACAAAAGCCTGCCTCATCCTAAAGCCTAAGCCTATGCCTAACCCTAAGGCTAAGCATCTCTAAAGTTTATGTATATCTATAAGCTTTACGCCAGATACTGTGCCTAAACGCCTAATTCTCACCTAAGCCTGAACCTTGCCTAATCCTAAGCCGATATAAGATTGAGCCTTGCCAATTCCAAAACCAAATTTTGAGCCAAGGGTTACGTAATCCTAAACCTAAAGCGTAAAACATAAGTCAAAGGATTTGCTTGCAAAGAATCCTTTTGAATTCACCAAATCGCAAACTCCCAAAATCCCACCACAAACAAGAGCAATCATATTTTTTAGCTGGGATGGTGGGATTTTAGGACGGCAGTCAAGAATACCTGGACCAGCATCAGGGTGCAGCTGGAGGTAAAAAATGCCGGAGCCCAACGAAACTTGCCGGAGCGGGAGGCGAGGCGAAATTAGGTAGTAAAACGATGGTTAATTAGTTAATTTTTGCCAATATCTGCAATGTCTTGTTATTCTTTTAACTTTACGCTTATGTTTTAACGAATTCTCGACCGTATTTTCCTCCAAATTGGGCCAAGTGTTAAAACTAAAGGCGCAAAACAGATAACATTTTGTAAAACTTTGCAAAATTTCACTACCGAAATCGCCAGAGCCTCCGGTAAACATTGTACCGGAGCCGGAATCGTGTAAATGATAGTTAATTTTAGCCAATATATGCAATGCGTTGTTAAGTCGTTTGATTTTACGCTAACTTTCTCCGAAATTTCGGGAAATTCATTTCTGAGAATTGTGACAAAAGTTAAACGAAACGCGCTAAAATCAAATTTTGCAAAATTTTACCACCGAAATTCCTGGAAACTCCGGTAAAAATTCTACCGGATCCGGAGCCCGATTTTCTGCCGAAGCCAGACCTCCGGTTGCACCCTGACAAACAAATTCTTAATGCCTGCCTCAGCGCAAGAATAAGCTTATTTAAGCCTATTATTAAGCCTAGTCACGCAAAGTATTTAGTATAACGCTTAAACCTTCTCTGTTGCAGTTTCACGGAAAAACAAAACGGTCAGCCTCTGTACAGTGGCTGAAATATTAATAAGATAATCATCCCTTTGGTTCGGGCGAAGTGCGAAACTGTTTTGGAATTTTCCGTATTGAAAATGTTACGACGGTGGATGACTACCACATTAATTTTGACTGCGTCAGGTCGCCTAAATGCCCTCTAGATCTATCACAGCACGACCAATATTTACTATACTAAAACAGTATTGAAGCCGAATTTAAAAGCCCACAGCCAACAATGGAACCTCGGTTGCTGGTAAACGAAACTAAAAAAATTAGTCGTCAGTCGTCAATGTTAGCATTCGCATGTTTTTACTACCATAGTATTTTAGATAATTAATATATAAACAATGCAATGCCTTGAGTTTCAGACAGTCGAAGTCATAATTTTAAATCAAACGGATACATAGTCCACAAAACGGCATTACTTATTCTTCCTGGGATGCTAATGGTATGATACTTAAATCACAGGACAAAACGATCTATTCAAAACAAATCAATCAATCGCAGACAATATCAAAGAAACACACAGGTCAAGTCTGATACAAAAAGTAAAGTTATAACAGTAAATATTCTACATGCTAAGTTCTGCGACAACGCCCAAATTCAATGTCTCATTTCACCGACAAAATTGCACATATTCTAGACACCTAGAAACAGAAAAATTTTATTTATAGAGATGTGCCCATTAATCGGTATCTTCAATAATCGGCACTTTTTATGACTATCGGCACAGCATAGTTTGAACAACAATAGTTGATAATCAAAAAAATTAAATTGATTTTACTTTTACAATATTATTCACTAAAGCCAATAGTACTAAAGAAAAATAACCCTAGTTAATGGCAAGCTTATTCCAAATTCGTACCATATCTCTGCCGACATTCCTTCAGAACATTGTTGAAACCCTCGCAGAGAGACAAATCATTTTGTTGCGTGCATTCCAAAAACTGTTTGAGCTCGAACTCGCACGGTCGTTGCATTGGTTGTTGCTCGTACCCTGAGAATAATAACCATTCCATGTTATAATAACCATTCCATGTTCCAAACAAAACAAAATAAACATCCAAAATGTGGATAGTTTTTAACGATGTATCCGTCATGGTTTCGCTTTATCTACAAATTTTTATGACAAGAATACAGTTTAGCTATAATAGATATACAGTCTCTCTTACCCTGCATGGGTTGCTGTTGTGGGGCTTGCTGCATTTCTCCTCCTCCGCCGCCACCGCCAGTCAACATGTGCCCGACAGTGTGTCCCTAAACAATAGTATAACTTCAAATTTATTTAAATTCACGGTAAGTAATATTGACTTTTTCCGTCTTGGTTAAGTCACCAGCAAAACACCGAGCTAACAAAATGTCAGCTCACGTACGTTTTAAAATAATGAATCAATCATATTCAGAAAACGCTATTTATATATGTGTGTTGGGATACCGTTGCGATTAAAGTTGTTCTCCTACAACAAAGGAGAAAAGTTTAATTCATACCATTAGTTCAGATAATATTCGAGCAATATTCTTTCCGCGTTCTTCTTAAGAGATTAAAATTCTATTCCCATGGCCTTTTCTCACATAAAATTCATCCAGTTCTTTACATAATTGAAATTCCAATGCCTACAATTATTTCATAGAGAAATTCGTAACATCAGAGTGAAGTTTAATTGATGTTTTGGTGTGGAAACTTTAACTGATTCCATTTTAATTCAGCGGCAAAATCATGATCGAAAAGTCAGCTTGACACTAAGTTGCCAAATTTTCATGTGTTTTCCAATCCGACAACATTGATAATCGTAAACACTTGCAGACCGTAGGCAAAGAGTCTAAACTATCAGAAAAATTAAAATACGTGAACTGAAACTAACCACAGCAGAACCAATAGCAACTCCACCAGCAGTTGCTGCCATTTGTCCAAATAATCCAGGACCTTGCGAGCCAGGTGCAGCCCCTGGCGGCGGGGCAGCAGCAGCCGGACGAGCAGCCGGCACAGGCGCCGGTGACCGCATTGGAGCGGGCGATCTGAAATACGAAGCTACTTCATTATGTCGAACAATAATTAAATAACGAAAAGACAAAGAAGCGGAGATGCGCAGAAAACGCGACATTTTAATTTCGAGGAATTTTTTGCCATTTTAGTAATTGCTTAAGGGGTGAACCAAAAGAGACGATCTTGGTCTCAGTTTACTCCACCGAACATGGAAAAAGGTGCTAATTTGTTCGAACGTATCTATTTTAAAACATTTTTAGCGTTGTGCTCTTTTTTAAATTTTTTTGCAAATTGTCATTTTTTTCAAAAACTGTATTATGCGGTTTACATGACATAATTACTTAAACACAGACTCGTTAACGACTTGCAATACCTTAAAATGTGGGGGGATTGTGCTCTCTATATCATGTAAGCAGCAATAAGTGCTGCCAATTTTAATCTAATCAAAAACCGAGCCTTTGTGCAGGTAACCTCAATCAACTATTTTACAGCACCGCTTTTTCCTTCAAGTTATTTCAATAACTGGTTGTAGATATGATATGCTACCCGCTTTTAAAGCGCTGGGCATGTATAACAAACAGAGTGTAAAAATCAGCCCCAATACTAAACGTGCATTTGACAAGGCCATCGTAAAAAACAGTCAAAATGTGGAATACAGTTTGATCACCCCGGAAAGTATAATCGTCAGTTTAAAACTTTATACGTGTAAGCCCAGTTTGAGTTCTTGTTGGCAACAAAACCAACAGTAAACAGTGATTTTATGAAGCGGGTTAACCTAGCCCACTTGGGAATATGGATGACGTGAATACGTATGATCCCACGGAAACATTGTTGATCACCTCCCAGAAATTTAATTTCATAGTATTTTTAGTACGAACCCAAACATTTTTGCAGTTTTCGAACGATAGCAGCCAGTCTAAGGTGTTGTTTCTGTTTTTTTGCAACAGGTCATATCTTTAAAAAAATTACGATTTTCCGGGTTATCGAATTTTGCCCCCCCCCCCCCCGGAAAGTTACTTCTCAAACAGGCAAAAATTCCGCAATTTCTACACAAAAAAAATTTCGGAGGATGATAATAAATAATCCTTAGGAAATCACACATGTCGAATTACGGCACAAGATATGCGTTGATTCTATCCCTCAAACTGTCGCTGTAATGCAATAGCTAGCGCACTTTCACTATTATTTTGTATATTAGAACAAAGACTAGTCGTTATGCTAAAATAAAACTTTTCACGAACCTCTAATGTTTTTTCCAAGTTTTTGAGGTGAGCCAACGACAGATTAATAAAAGAATCTCTGTTTGGGCTCTAGTTTTTAAGCCTATGTCAACGTGTGCGTACATAAAAACCACATTGTAGAAAATCTACCATTACGTAGTTGTAAAATTTGTAAAAATCAAAAATTCCGCCTGGGTCAATATGTGATGTTTTTAGCACATAATTTTTTATTTAATTGCAAAACCCTGTTCCACATTAAGATAATCGTATTTCTTAGGTCTTACCTTTCGAACGAGCCCAGCCACAATTTTCTTAAAGCTTCATTTTTATAAAATTTTCTTTCCGGGGGATCAAAATGTCGCGTTTTCCGCGCATCTTCTCGGAACCAGAACATGTATACGTACATTTTACTTGAAATATTTTGTGTGAACTGACATATTAACGTAATTCTTAAATGCTGCTTGAGGTATACGCGCAAGCAAGATAAATGTAGTATGTTAAGCAAACATTGCAATACATGTACCCGTATACCAATGGAAGTTGTAACAAGGACTACGTGGTATAGTAGCATAGTAGTAACATATATACTTGCCTCGAGCGCAAGAAGGACAAGATTCGATTTCCGGTATAGTGTGTCAGTACTGCATGGTCGAGACGACCACTTTCCCCGAAGTACTGCGAATATAATTGGTTTTTCCCCTTTATTTCTCCGAAAGATATGGCCACGCCGGGAATGGAACCTTAGACCTCTCGCTCGCGAGTCAAGCGTGCTACCCATTACACCACGCGGCCGATATTATAATTTCCTCTGGTGCAATATGTGCACGAGTATGTATGTCGTAACATTACACACTCTGCACATACACAAGCTACGCCGCGTATACCCGCATTCCCGTTCTTTAGGCGGTTGCCCCGGACCGCGAGGCGCGAATCCAAACTTTTCCGAATCCATAGGCCTGCAATTTACAACGCCCATTTCAATGGGACCTCCATGTCAGAACTGCACGGTCGGGAAGACCCCTTTCCCCGAAGTACTGCGAATATAATTGGTTTTTCTCCCCTTTATCTCTCCAAAAAAACGCCGGGAATCGAACCTCGGACTTCTCGCTGGCGAGTCAAGCGCGCTACCCATCACACCACGCGGCCGATATTGCAATTTCCTTTGGAGCTATATGTGCACGAGTATGTTTATATCTTAATATTACACACCCCGCACATATACAAGCTACACACCGTATACCCACATGGTCCTTTGGCAAAACTTCGAACAGCACCATACAATTACCATACATCCAACGTGAGCTTACAAATTAAGTTAAACAACATGGCAAATAAAGCAAAAATAAACCATTTCCCATTAAAAGTTTACATACCGCATCGGCGATGCAGATCTTCGTCCACCTCTAGGCATATTTAATTAAATTATATTGGTAATGATAAACACAGATACAAACTTCAAATTTTATAAAAAATAAAAGTAGTTAAGGTAGTTTATAAACAGGCTACATTTCAGATTCAATGAACTTACGCATAACTAGTTTATGAACCTAAATAGCGTGACGTGACATAAACGTAGAAGAATGTCATTGGCTTTGTTGTCGCAATGAAACTTAATCATATGATTCAATTGCCTAGCTAAGTTGTTCTCAGATGTCGAGAATTTTCTATACAAACCCAGTTCATGTGAAAACAGTGTATTATGAATTAACGTAATTTACGCAGATCCATTGCCAAATCACCTTAACAGGGGGTGCTCAGCATTTTTGAGGGGGGAATACGAGAGTTTTAGATGAATAACAAGCAATGCTGAAAATTTTCTAGGGAGAACGAAAATTCTACCAGGTGGACTGATCCCCCGTGGCCCTCCATTGACTGCAGGACTGATTTTACGAAAAATTAAAAATTTGTAGCAGGTTTTACTTGGTTGACAAGCCAAAATAAAACAGCTATTCCGTTTGATGTAGTTTAGACACTAGAGTTTTGGTGATTGCGAAATTTCCATTTACTGGCGAGCAAATTTTAATAGTTTACAAGAGAAACTACTTTGAGTAATGATTATTGTGGAATGCTGTGTGGTGATATAGGAATGATTTAGTTTTTTGCTTTTCAGATCGCCTTGAGATCTAAAATTGGTTTGTTGCTGTGGAAGTACGTCTTTCCAGCCTGATGCCACAGGGGCGAGAATATCCGCAAGCAAATTTGTAAACAGTGTACATTCAATAATTTCTACAGATAGGCACCAGATACCAGGGTGCAAACGGATAGTAAAACACCCGGCGAGATTCCGGAACCGGAGGTGAAACAAAATTGAGTAGAGTGCAAAAGCTGGTGAAAATATCGAAGCCGAAGATGTGGCCAGAGGTCAATTGTCGGTTTTTCCCTACAGTACTAAGAACAATCGCTTCAAACTTGCCCCAACACAGCCCAATCTCGACAACTTTGGCATAACATTATGTAGTAGAGTATCTTATGCACATAGCTAGTTTTCAAGCGCAACCGGATTAGTTAGGGGCACCTATAATTTCTTTTGTTTTTTTAACTATTTCTATGTTCAGAACACTAAGTTTCTGATATAAAGTTCGGTGTTAGTTTTGTTTTTCTGCATGAACACAACTGTTTAATACATTCTTGGATGTAATTACTCGCATTAAACAGGGTGGGGTAAGTCGTGATAGCTGCACTGGCACTTGTTTTCCACGCGTAATGCTAAACCACAGACAACCGGTAAAGATTAAAGTCACCGGCGACCTGCTGAAAAGCCATTAAAACGTGCAATTCTAACTAAGTAGCCTCGACAGTTCAATGCTAATCGCTTCAAAATGCAACATTTGTGTGCTGAAAATATGGCATCGGCCCTCAATCACATGAAGCAGCGATATTGTGCCAAATTGGACCGCGATCCAACGTTGATAAGACAAAAGGCGCTCGGTAAAATACGAAACTAGTAAAAATTGCTCAGCACTTGAGCAGCATGGGATATGCTTCATATTCCTATTAAAAGGATAGTAACTAGACCAGCACATTCGTTCGATGTAACCTGGAAAAATATTAAGAAACAATGGTGTCCAAAATCATGTTGACTATTAATTCTTCTGAAACATATTGCGGATAGCAAATCTATTTTTATGTTGAAAGTTTTGGCAGATTTATTAGGCATTTTATGAAGTTTCTTAGATAATGGCTGGGTTACAGAGACATGGCTGAAGTAGAGCGATGTTTGCTTTTGCCAGATTAGTCGATGCTGCCAGAATACGGTGAGAATTTTGAGCGTCTAGTCGTGACTATGCAGTGAAACAAATAACTTGGTAGACCTGTAAACTTGTTTGTTTGCGTTAAGGTTAAAAGTCGGCTAAAGTAAAGAGTCGTTTTTAAAGCATCAATTGCGAGTCATTTTGTGACAACGCCTTGTTTCAGAAAGTATCTAAAACAAAATTGTTTATCAATACTCTAACTCACCAATTATGTTGCCATACAGTGTTCTTATGAAATTCAATTAACATGTTAATAAGAGCCAAAGGTGAGTTTAGTACGTTCTTGTAGAAAATTTCAATACACATTTTAAGCAAAACATTTGTTTCTTACAAAAAGAAAATTACAGAAATTTCGCTATCCGCAATATGTTTCAGAAGAATTAATAGTCAACATGATTTTGAACGCCATTGTTTCTTAATATTTTTCCAGGTTACATCGAACGAATGTGCTGGTCTAGTTACTATCCTTTTAATAGGAATATGAAGCATATTCCATGCTGCTCAAGTGCTGAGCAGTTTTTTTAGTTTCAACCGCTTTAAGATGCTGATTAATAATCTTGATATGAAACAATGAAAAATAAAAAAACTGTTTGAACTTGGATACAACCTTAAATAAATCGTTTGCATGACAGAAACTTTTATCCTAACAAGCGCCTAACCAACGTATTTGTATAAAACCAACCATTGGGGCGAAAGGACTGACGGCTACATTGTTCGTTGGGTAAACCAACCGTTGGGGTGAAGTCAGCCATTGGGGCGAAACCAACCGTTGGGGTGAAACCAACCGTTTGGGTGAAACAGACTGTTGGGTGAAACCAACCGTTGGAGTGAAACCCACTGTTGCGTGAAACCAACGGTTGCGGTGAAACCGACTGTTGGGGTGAAACCAACCGTTGCGGTGAACGACTGTCGGGGTGAAACCAACCGTTGGGGTGAAACCGACTTTTGGGGTGAAACCAACCGTTAGGATGAAACCAACTGTTGGGGGTGAAACCAACCGTTGGGGAGAAACCGACTGTTGGGTGAAACCAACCGTTGTGCTGAAACCGACTGTTGGGGTGAAACCAAACACTGGGGTGAAACCAACCGTTGGGGTGAAACCAGCCGTTGGGGTGAAACCA
Source organism: Enoplolaimus lenunculus (assembly GCA_030248215.1). Taxonomy (NCBI): domain Eukaryota; kingdom Metazoa; phylum Nematoda; class Enoplea; order Enoplida; family Thoracostomopsidae; genus Enoplolaimus; species Enoplolaimus lenunculus. Next base: position 30,043 of record JASANG010003618.1, read on the forward strand.
ACCGTTGGGGTGAAACCAACCGTTGGGGTGAAACCGACTGTTGGGGTGAAACCAACCGTTGGGGTGAAACCAACCGTTGGGGTGAAACCAACCGTTGGGGTGAAACCAACGTTGGGGTGAAACCAACTGTTGGGGTGAAACCAACCGTTGGGGTGAAACCAACCGTTGGGGTGAAACCGACTGTTGGGGTGAAACCGACTTTTGGGGTGAAACCAACCGTTAGGGTGAAACCGACTGTTGGGGGTGAAACCAACCGTTAGGGTGAAACCGACTGTTGGGGTGAAACCAACCGTTGGGGTGAAACCGACTGTTGGGGTGAAACCAACCGTTGGGGTGAAACCAACCGTTGGGGTGAAACCGACTGTTGGGGTGAAACCAACCGTTGGGGTGAAACCGACTGTTGGGGTGAAACCAACCGTTGGGGTGAAACCGACTGTTGGGGTGAAACCAACCGTTGGGGTGAAACCGACTGTTGGGGTGAAACCAACCGTTGGGGTGAAACCGACTGTTGGGGTGAAACCAACCGTTGGGGTGAAACCGACTGTTGGGGTGAAACCAACCGTTGGGGTGAAACCAACCGTTGGGGTGAAACCAACCGTTGGGGTGAAACCAACCGTTGGGGTGAAACCAACCGTTGGGGTGAAACCGACTGTTGGGGTGAAACCAACCGTTGGGGTGAAACCAACCGTTGGGGTGAAACCAACCGTTGGGGTGAAACCAACCGTTGGGGTGAAACCAACCGTTAGGGTGAAACCGACTGTTGGGGGTGAAACCAACCGTTAGGGTGAAACCGACTGTTGGGGTGAAACCAACCGTTGGGGTGAAACCGACTGTTGGGGTGAAACCAACCGTTGGGGTGAAACCAACCGTTGGGGTGAAACCAGCCGTTGGGGTGAAACCAACCGTTGGTGTGAAAACAACTGTTGGGGTGAAACCAACCGTTGGGGTGAACCCAACTGTTGAGGTGAAACCAACCGTTGGGGTGAAACCAACCGTTAGGGTGAAACCGACTGTTGGGGTGAAACCAACCGTTGGGGTGAAACCAACCGTTGGGGTGAAACCAACTGTTGGGGTGAAACCAACCGTTGCGGTGAAACCGACTGTTGGGGTGAAACCAACCGTTGGGGTGAAACCGACAGTTGGGATGAAACCAAC
>JASANG010002518.1:0-31267 GCA_030248215.1 Enoplolaimus lenunculus
TGAACCAACCAATTTTCTAGGACTAACTCTAAGTTTAAGCTATACCCATGACCGAGTGTCATTAAGCTTAATCATGAAAAATAGTTGTGAGCACACAGTTGAACTAAAATCCATGGAGAAAAAGCTAATTGTTGCTGGTGTGGTCTACTTACACGCACTCGGGGGTTCGTTAGAGCTTAGAGCATAGGCAGGCTTAGGCGTATGACGATGTCGGGATTTTGTGACTCTCAAAACCTGATATCACGCCGGGGGACCGTCATCCTCTAGGCAAGTAGCTTACTTTGGCAGATCCACGGCCACGAACACCCGTGAGAGTATCATCTCGGATTCGTCCGCAGGGATACTCGTTGATCGTACCCGTAACAATATTGCTTTGATTTATACACAACAATAGGCGTTGAATTTTCATTGTTTTGACAACATACACCATTTGATTTATCAGAACTTACAGAAACATAAAAAGCATGAAAGTTTTTAGTGTTGATACAAAATGTGAAGCTACTGCTGATCAAGGTGCAACTGTAGGTAAAAAATACCGAAATCGGAGCAAGAAGTAAATACAGAGATGTAACGAAATTAAGCAGTTAAAATAATGCTTATTTTGCTAAGAAATTCTTACAATTTTTGCTTTAAAATTGTACAGATAGTTAAATCCAAACGCATCGAATGATAAAATTATTGTAAAACTATATGAAATCCCACAACCAAACTGGGCAGTACTATTTTTTGATAGAGGTGGAGCCAGAGGTTGGTCTCTGGTTGTACCCTGTTGGTTATATTGATCTCACTGATTACGAAATGAACATATTCCAAATTTTAGTGTAAACAGTTTGAAGTAGACATTCTATAACTACCGTTAGCACACGAAAACCAATTTTCAGCAGCTCGAAAGTATATACGAAGGACCTATATATCATGTTTCAAGATGGCAGCAATAGCTAGCTCCAAGCATGCTCATTGAAACTTAAGCTGAAGAGCGTGAGCGCTCAAGGGCAATCCTTTCATTCGCACCCTATATATACATTACCAGAAAAACAACAAAAAACACCTGGTGGGTGGCTGTAATACTGACTTGTCAAGCCAAGTCTCCTTCCTATTTCATGCGCTACAGTATGTGGTAACAGTCGGAAAGATCACTTTGTAGGCAATCTTAATTAGATATATCAAAACCAATACCCTTACACGTTGACACTAGCACCGATAAACGGAGCTAACAATTTGCCACATTTCTTCAGAGGCTTTTTAATCATGGTATTGCACTTTATCATTCTCTTTTTCCATTTCGTTTCAGACCTCAATCTTCCTTTCAGTGTTCTGTAAGATTTACTTTCAAAATGCAATCAAAATAATCGACAATAATTGCGGTCCAATTGGGCAAAACTGGTAGTACACACAAAAATTGTTTTGAAATTTTAAGACGTTTACATTTTTTAAATTTTCGACACTAAAAAGTTTCCAATTTTAGGTAAATCTTACAAAGCTAAAATTTTGTGTCTGGAATGGTCAAAAGATAAAAAGTCTATGGTTACTGGTACGAAATTATAAAGCACAGACTTATTTCCACAAACGAATAAAATTTGTCGTATAATTTAGACACATTTTAATGAAGTGTTTATGAAATTGACTTGAATTTCAAGCTTTCGTCTGTACACTTGTAAAGAATTTGTAAATTTGAAGTTTTTCTTTAATTACAAGAGTTGGTTTTAAAATATAAGACAATTTGTGATAAATGCGCAAGGAACAGCGCCCCGTCGCCGCTATCACCGCAGTTGCGTCAACTGAATAAAACACTAAAAATAGTTTCGTAGCATACGATAACGAGATATCCGTTGCAGTAGATGCTTTTCCAGTCAGCGCTTTCAACCATGTTTGCATATCTGGTCCAGTATATTTTTTGACCTTTGCCGAACATTGATAACAATAAAAAGTAACCAAAACTATTGCCAACAGCTGACGTTTATCAATCATTTTAAACAGAATTAAAGCTATATACTTAGATACTAAGCCAAATTATACATGTATATATGAAAGATTAACCCCACTATTGTGAGGAACTAATTTTAAACTTTGCATGTTTCATACACAGTATACAATGATTAGCAAATACTAATTAGGTACTCGTATGTACAGTACAAAATCCCAAGAAGACGTGACAGCCTACTTAACGCTGTATAAACTGTGTACATAAAATATTACATCTGCTCTGTGTAATATTTTATGTACACAGTTTCTACAGTGTTAAGTAGGCTGTCACGTCTTCTTGTGATTTCGTACTGTACACACGAGTACCTAATTAATATTTGTTAATCATTACACACTGAGTATTAAACATGCAGAGTTTAAAATTTGTTTCTCACCATAGTGGGCTTAATCTTTCATATACACATAAAATAATTTGACTTAGTATCTAAGTATATATCTTATTCTTTAAAATGATTGATAAACATCAGCTGTTGGCTATTGTTTTGGTTACTTTTTATTGTTATCAATGTTCGGCAAAGGTCAAAAAATATACTGGACCAGATATGCAAACATGGTTGAAAGCGCTGACTGGAAAAGCATCTACTGCAACGGATATCTCGTTATCGTATGCTACGAAACTATTTTTAGTGTTTTATTCAGTTGACGCAACTGCGGTGATAGCGGCGACGGGGCGCTGTTCCTTGCGCATTTATCACAAATTGTCTTATATTTTAAAACCAACTCTTGTAATTAAAGAAAAACTTCAAATTTACAAAATTTACAAGTGTACAGACGAAAGCTTGAAATTAAAGTCAATTTCATAAGACACTTTCATTAAAATGTGTCAAAATTATACGACAAATTTTATTCGTTTGTGGAAATAAGTCTGTGCTTTATAATTTCGTACCAGTAACCATAGACTTTTTATCTTTTGACCATTCCAGACACAAAATTTTAGCTTTGTAAGATTTACCTAAAATTGGAAACTTTTTAGTGTCGAAAATTTAAAAAATGTAAACGTCTTAAAATTTCAAAACAATTTTTGTGTGTACTACCAGTTTTGCCCAATTGGACGGCAATTATTGTCGATTATTTTGATTGCATTTTGAAAGTAAATCTTACAGAACACTGAAAGGAAGATTGAGGTCTGAAACGAAATGGAAAAAGAGAATGATAAGTGCAATACCATGATTAAAAAGCCTCTGAAGAAATGTGGCAAATTGTTAGCTCCGTTTATCGGTGCTAGTGTCAACGTGTTAAGGGGTATTGGTTTTGATATATCTAATTAAGATTGCCTACAAAGTGATCTTTCCGACTGTTAGCACATACTGTAGCGCATGAAATAGGAAGGAGACTTGGCTTGACAAGTCAGTATTACAGCCACCCACCAGGTGTTTTTTGTTGTTTTCTGGTAATGTATATATAGGGTGCGAATGAAGGATTGCCCTTGAGCGCTCACGCTCTTCAGCTTAAGTTTCAATGAGCATGCTTGGAGCTAGCTATTGCTGCCATCTTGAAACATGATATATAGGTCCTTCGTATATACTTTCGAGCTGCTGAAAATTGGTTTTCGTGTGCTAACGGTAGTTATAGAATGTCTACTTCAAACTGTTTACACTAAAATTTGGAATATGTTCATTTCGTAATCAGTGAGATCAATATAACCAACAGGGTACAACCAGAGACCAACCTCTGGCTCCACCTCTATCAAAAAATAGTACTGCCCAGTTTGGTTGTGGGATTTCATATAGTTTTACAATAATTTTATCATTCGATGCGTTTGGATTTAACTATCTGTACAATTTTAAAGCAAAAATTGTAAGAATTTCTTAGCAAAATAATCATTATTTTAACTGCTTAATTTCGTTACATCTCTGTATTTACTTCTTGCTGCGATTTCGGTATTTTTTACCTACAGTTGCACCTTGATCAGCAGTAGCTTCACATTTTGTATCAACACTAAAAACTTTCATGCTTTTTATGTTTCTGTAAGTTCTGATAAATCAAATGGTGTATGTTGTCAAAACAATGAAAATTCAACGCCTATTGTTGTGTATAAATCAAAGCAATATTTAGTACTTGTTTTTTCATAAATGTACAACTTGGTAGCCACGGATCTTTGGGTAGGCACTCATGCCTGTAGCCTGCTCACCTTGTAGGGGGCTAAAAATGTTTCACGATGGGTATTCAAGGGTTTTCAGTGAGTTATAAGCAGGGTTGCAAATCCTCCAGGGTGGCCAAAATTTTTCCAGGGGAGACCGAGCACTCGCCCCTGGCCCGCTTGGCTACGGACCCGTAGGCATTGCTCTGGAGACCAATTCACAGTTGAGTAAGAACTCGCCGTACAACAATGCACGTGTAAATATGGTTTAAATTGAAATTTAACAATTACAAATTCTACGATCCTGAAAAATTATATTGTTTGATGATTACCAGAAAGTTTAATAAACTATAATTGCCGAAATATTTTGGTTTTTACGAACTTCTTTAAGAAAACAACAAAAAGCAAAACGAACCGTGAAATATTGCGTCAAATCTAAGGCAAAATCACAGTCGGCGTGGACCAACTACTTGGGCAGTTCGCCAAAATGGTCAAATAGCAACCTAAACATCGCTAAAGATATTGTATCGCAGTGTTTTTCAGGTTTATCTAATTGTTGCTATTATTTTTATTTCAACACTAGGACTGCCTAATTGTTTGAGAGGTTTCTTTATTAGAGGGAAGAATTTCTAACTAATTTTGGCCAATGTTACTATTAGGGAGCGTAACAGTAATATAAGCATATTCCAAAGCAATAACCTAAGCTTAAGCTTAGTTTCAGCTTAAGGAAAAACCTATGCGTTATGATTATCCTATAACGAAACTGAAGCCTTAATTAAAGACAATTCCCAAGGAAAAGGTAGCGTAAAACTTTAGCTTACTTTATGATAGTTTCTCGAATAACGGTTCGCCCCACAAAGTAACACGGGCCCCAGTTTTTATACTGGTAGGTTTTCATCTCTAGCTAAGCAGATCCAATAAGCGCATGCAAATTGCCGGTGAAACGAACGACCGACTGAGCATTAGCTGCTGCTGAGTCAATTCAAAGAACAAATATATAAACAAACATTTATTTGTGTTCTAAGATTTTACACTTTTAAGCTGGCTTTTAGGAAGTTTTTCGATATTTTATGCTTAACCAATTGCGCCAAAGAAAAATATTTCGAATTATTTGTTGTAACATCGCAGTATTTCTCTCCTTATTTTGCTAGAAAAGACATTGTGAACTTCAGATGAACTATTTTCACCGTTTAAATTTTTGGCATTGCAAGACCGGTCGGATGACGCACCAGCCAGGTACCTGCCATTTAATCTGCCAGTATTAAAATGTTTTATTTTTTAATTTTTTTAGAACCCGAAGCAGTTCCGACTACAACTGCCGCAGCAGCGACTACTTCTAATGCTCAAACCACTACAACAACAACAACATCACCTAAAACAAATCCATGCCAGTGTTAGCATAATAGAAATCATGTCAAAAATACAAAATACTTTTCGCAATTTGAAACAGTGTCTGTATTGATGCGAATATACAGTGTTTTGTTTTGGGTTAACGCTAGAAAGCGTTTACGTAATAGTGTTTTGATACTTGAGTGGATCGTATTAGCTTTTTTCCGCATACAAAAGGAGTTTGAAAGATGCCGTTAGAAACGCGGAAACCTTTATAATAGCGTTTTGTTTGTGAAACGATTCTGTTATATTGATCGCTGGGCATAATATTTCTGTTGTTTTTATAGATTTTGTTTGCATCATAACACTTTAGGAAAACCTCATATTTAATTTTCATGAAAAGCAACTCAAAGCATGGAATAAGTCGTAATGTTAGTCGAATATTTTTTATGTTTCAAGAATTAACAAATAGCGCTAGGTTAAAACGGTGCCAAAACAAACGCTGCTCCGGACGAATTTCAAATTTCAAACAGCGTCTTTCAAAATGATTTTGTGTTAGTGGAGAAACTTTAAAATAAATAGCTATTTTAGCAAAACGCTATTATAAGTAGACGCTTTTCAGCATTAATCAAAATTTTATTTCAGTATTAATACAAACTTTTTTAGCTCCGAAAAGAGTTTTGTATTTTTGACACCAGTCCTTAATGGTTTGTGATAGTACGGTCGTAGTTAAACGCATCTTCAGAAGGTTTACATGACAAATAAAACGAGTAATTTTTTTGTTGCAGTGGATTTGACCGCTTTACGAGCTGCAGAATTAGCGCGTCATAATGAGTTGCGAGCACAACACAGTACATCTGCATTAACAGAATCATCATCAATGAATACATACGCTCAAGAATGGGCCGATCATATGGTTTCTGTTGGGTCATTACAACATCGTTCTGGGGCGACACGCGTTGAAAACTATGGCGAAAATTTATTCTATGCCGGCGCTTCAAATGTGAAGAACTATTATAGCGGTCAGGGTTTATTTTACGTTTAAATTTTGTAAATAAAGTGCATTTTTTGGGATTCAATAAAAACAAAAATAACTGGCTGTATGAAATAATTTCGCGTTTTTACTTAACGTTTCTACTCTCATTAGGATACTGTAGTGACTCGAAGCTTGAACGATAATGCAAGGATTTACTTAACCCTTTCTCACATGAATATTTTCAATTTCATATGAGATGTAATTTCAAGGTGAGATCCGATCCCCAGTCTCACGTGCGTGAGGCGTTTACGATGACGACTAACCTATAGGAGCTTGACGCTCGAGCCAGTAGGCTCTCACGTCTTGCGGAGATTTTGCACTGCGCATATATGTTTTAAATGATAAACAATGCTCACAGTGCGTGTATTGCTCGAACATTATTGTACTTAGTTGCTCGTAGTATACTCTATGAGTTAAAGGGTTATAGATACTCAGTAAGAATTTTTTCGTTAACCCTTTCTCACATAAATATTTTCAATTTCTTATGAGATGTAATTTCAAGGTAAGATTCGATCCCCAGTCTCACGGGTCGGAGGCGTTTACGTTGATCACTGAGCTATAGAAGCTGGACGCTCGCGCACGAGTAGGCTCTCACATCTTGTGGAGATTTTGCTCTGTGCACATATGTTAGAATTGTTAAGCACTGCTCACAGTGTCTGTATTGCTCGTATATTATTGTATTTAGTTGCTCATAGTACACTCTATGAGTGAAAGGGTTAAGAATGTACTTTCAAAACTTTATGCTATAAAGTTTCAAACTCAATATTATATGGTCCTGGAGGCATTTATGCACTGCAATTAGGAATAATTGACATTTATGCACTCTAATTAGGATTTAGGAACCCTGTCCGCTTGCAGACTCTGAGGGATGTCTCCCAATGATTGAGATTCAAAATGCGGGCTCCTCTTTTACCCCTCTCTTAATGTTCGGGTCACTGCAGTAACCATTCATTTGATAATTTACTATTGAGCCTAACAAAATAAAAACGAAAGATTGTTTGTTTGGTTTTTAGGCCCGACAGCTATAAATATTTTGGGTTCTGAGGAATTTGGAATTCAACGTTTTGGTTTTAGGCCCGAAGCAACAAATAATTGGTATTCCGAAAAATCCGGGATTCTTTGCTTTATTTTTAAGCCCGACAGCAACAATTAATTGGTATTCTGAGGAATCCGGATTCTTTGTTTTATTTCTAGGTCCGACAGCAACAAATAATTGGTATTCAGAGGAGTCCGAATGGGACTATACTACAAGCTCAGCAAATGCCGGCGCTGATACAGGTAATTACATTATTGTACAAATTTCACAAATTTTATTATTTTTATGTTAATCAGTCAGTTTTTTGTATAATACTACAACCGTTTGATTTTAAATAATAAACATTCTTAACAGTAAAGGTAAAATAGCTTATTATTCTGTCAATGGTGTCAGTAATATTAAGGTCACTTCACTCAAGTTGTTTGGAAATCATCAACACAAGTTGGTTTCGGCTACGCAGCAAGCGCTGATTGCACAAAATTGTACGTTGTCGCTAATTACAGTCCACCAGGAAATTACGCTGGACAATACTCAGCTAATGTTGATGCGAAAGTAGCAGGTTAACTACTCGTTATATTCCGATGAATTTGACGAGTTTAATATTCGGTTTGAAGACATGTTTTATTCGTTGAAGAAATAAAGTGATTCGACGTCAATAAGAATATTTTTTCTAAACATAGAGGGCATGCCGACAAAATGTGAATGTCAGATGGGATTGGCTTACAAACCACTGCTCTCAAGTGATTATCGTATAAAAGCATCCATGTGTAAAATGATATTACAAGACATTTAAGCGAGTATCATTTGATGATATTCCAAAATTCTAGTTAATGTCACATGATGGTATGCAAGACAATGTAATTTGCGCGCTTTAATAAAAGTGAAAACGATGTTGAAACGTATTTTTTATACGCTTAATTAGCTCCAGGACTATTTGATTTTACCGCAGGTATGTAGACACTTAGAAATATATCATAATACTCGCTGACTATATGTAGAATATCTATCGTATAATGTTCAGGCCAGTAGCCAGGTCATGTTGTTAGGGACGGCTAAAAATTTGTGAGAAAGGGCATATAAGGTTTTTTGTAGCTTACAAACAAGATTCAAAACTTTCTAGGTGGGCCAAAAATTTTCCAGGGGGACTGAGCCTTCCTGTACCCTCTTTGACTACGGGCATGATATTGCAGTACAAACTGGGACTGTTACCATGATCTCAGACAACTCATTTTTTGAGTTTGACAGAAAATAAACGCGAAGACAAATTGTTACCCGCTATTGTACGCGCTGTTTCAATTATAGTGATCTCCGCATGATGTTTCTAGGTTTTTGATAGCTAATTGAAAAAATTTCGTTTAATTGTGTCGGTCAGATTGAAACATTCATACGAATATTTGCATAATCATTTATGTATATGTTGCAATTAACTGAACGCAGTTGATATGTTTGGAAAAGGCACACTGTTTGTACTGCAATATCATATTGTATTCGAAGTATTGGCTGTCTATATCATATGACATGTTTGAAAATGTCTGCAAATGTTGCACACTAGGCCGGATGTCCTCGGCCACTGAAACGTTTGCAATAACGGTAAAAGCAGTCAGTAAGACACTGTTTACCTATAGTCGGTTGTTCATTTGGCACGATAGTTTAGCCCGGACTAGCGAAGCGGTTATTGAGTGCAAGAGAAGTTATCGTTGTTCAGATCCTACAACTACAACCACCACTACTCCTACTGCAACAACTACAACAACGATGACGACATCCACAACTCTGACTACTACGACAACTGCACCTACAACAACTACAACAACTACTACGACTACAACGACGACAACTGCAACAACTACAACAACAACAACAACAACAACAACAACTACAACAACAACAACTACAACAACTACTACAACCACAAATGCATGCTCATGTTAGTCTGTTTAGAGCAAAAATCAAATGCTAAATTGAATTAATAGTTGTATAATTCAGTCGTTATTTACCCTGGCAAGTTTTATGCTACTTCTAGAACCAGAACCGTAAGCATATACCTATTCCTAATTCAGAGCGTTGAAAAGGTGTAAACCCACGCGTAAACCCGGGCACGTAGGTCGGAGAAAGCAAGCCATATGCAGAGAGTGGGTAATTATAAAAAACTAATTTATTCTGTATAATAATAAATACTAAACATATCAGAAAAACAACTCGGCCATCTTTGGTGGCGGTTATATGCAGGACGTGTAAGGAAAATTTCAGGATAATTTCACATAGGTTTGCGGTTATAGCAAAATTAGCGGGGTGCGTATTTTGAGATAGTATGGTAAACCTCGGAACGAAGCAACCAGAACCAACACATTTTGAGAGTTTCACTAGTACCTCTTACCCGTATCGAACGAGCCCTCTGTTTCGTACAAGATTACTAAAATAGATCAAATCATGTCAAAGTTGAACTTTTGTAAATCAAATGTCGCCTGCTATAGCTCAAGTTTTTTCAGCATAGGCAAAAACTACACGATCGAAGCGAGCCAAAAGGCGAAAAACAGTTTTTAAGTAACAAGTGCCGTTATATAAAATACACCAACAATAGCGTTATTACAAATCAGTGTGCGGATTCTTCAGTATTCCAAACAATATTCAGATAGTTTGCCGCATTAAGTGCTTGGTATACAGTTTGTTTCCAAGTCATTTAAACACAAACTAATTTTAATATTTTTTGAAAATTTAAATCGAATTAAACCAATGCTGGTTAATTGCATTTGAATGATTTTAACAAATCGACAATAGCAAAGTTTGAACGGACAAGTTATGAAAGTAACCGAAAGAAATTAAACTGCTTTACAATAATTTTTAATGGTTCCCTTACCAATTCTAGACCCAGATAGGCTTTACGGGACTACACAAAATGAGTTAAATTCGTCTTCACCAGAACCAACTTCTGAGTCGCACGTTTGACTGTGGCGGAGTCGAGTTTGACTCAGTTTGCGTAGTACCGTAGAATCTATTTTTGGAGAAAGTCAGTTTGTTTCTCCATTTTTTGCAGCGTAATCGGAAGAGTGAAAGACTGAAATTGACCAACAATATGTCTACTTTAATCTCAAAGTAAAAACTGAAAAATTTGTGCTATAGTACTGTAATGACGCGAATAATAGAGGTTATGCGGGGTTCACGTTATAACCGGGGCAGGCGGGACACGGTTTGTCCCATGTTGATTCGACGTCAACGATAAAATTTGGGATCTTATATCGGGTCAACAAACAAAACTCGAATGTCATATGACCTTAGCTTACAAACCTCCGCTCTCAAATCATCAATGTGTACAAGGGACGGTATGTCACGTGATAGTTTGGGACATTGTTGCGAATATCATATGATATTCCGAAATTCCAGCGAATATCATATGATACTGTAGTGACCCGGATAAGAGGGTGTGGGGTAATAAGAGGGGGTCCCCTTTTTGATTCCCAATCAATAGGAGTCCGTATCCCTATTAATGAGAGCCCGTAAGCGGATAGAGTCCTTAAATCCTAATTAGAGCCCATGAACGTCAGATATTCCTAATTGGATTGCATAAATGACTACAGGAAAAATAAAATTGAGTTCGAATCTTTAAGGCGTACTTAAATTTTGTAGTACATTCCTAAGTATAACGTTGCATGATTGCTCAAGCTATTGACGCAAGACAAATTAACATTAAATTCAGCGGATAGTTGCAGTACCGGATATATATCAGTAACGAAGGGAGGCGGAGCGTGGGTTAAAAATAAATAACAGTCCATAACAGAATAACAAGGGGGCAGCCTCTGGAGAGGCCAAATAAATATTAGTCCCCCTGTTACTCGGGTCACTACAGTATTTAGCGGAACAGTGTAACCTTTGGGTACTAATAAATGAAACGGCGCAAATGTTTTTTAAATATACCAAATACACGCCTGCGGAACGTTTCCGACACAAAATCGCTTAAAACCACTGCTTCATGATTCAAAAGCTCAAATTTCAAGTTCTAGCATCATATGATATTCAACGGGACAATTTGGGTATGTACCTCAAGCATGCAGACATTTGAAAATATATCATAGTCTAATAGGAACAAATCGTGTCCCAAGCTGCCCCGGTTATAACGTGAACCCCGCATTATACTACTGACAGTTATTTTGCCCCTCTTGCGAGAACCCTGCCTCGCTATTCGGTTCCGGTCGATTATTTATTTTTAGTTAAGTTCAAGTTATTTGGACGTCACACCTTTACCTTACACTATGTATTTTCTATGGTTTAACTTTATTGCTTTAGGAATATACTTTCAAGAATTGAGTATGCTGCATGAATATAGGTAACCTTACCCTTTGAGTCATTAATCAAAATCTGTACTGAACTTGATTATTTTTCTGGAAGCATTTACGTATATTTTAGGGTAATTGACCTGTATGAACAAATAACTTTGAACTATATCCATTACAAACTCTAATTACTGAAACAGACTCCTAGTGATTCGCACTCAAAATAGGACCGTCGCTGTTATTACCTCCAACCCGCTTGTTTGATTCACACAGTAAACTTAAGCAAATATAAGAACATAAGCTATTATTTCGGAAAAAGTAACTTTGAGCATTTCGTAAATTGCACATATAATAATTATGTAACCCGTTTTTTTCAGTGGATCTGACCGCTTTACGAGCTGCAGAATTAGCGCGTCATAATGAGTTGCGAGCACAACACAGTACATCTGCATTAACAGAATCATCATCAATGAATACATACGCTCAAGAATGGGCCGATCATATGGTTTCTGTTGGGTCATTACAACATCGTTCTGGGGCGACACGCGTTGAAAACTATGGCGAAAATTTATTCTATGCCGGCGCTTCCAACGTCAAAAACTATTATAGCGGTTAGAATTTATAGCGTTCTGCAGGTCAGAACAAACTGCGCCAGTGCAATTTATGTCACCAATGAAAATATTAAATGCTAGCAGAACCTTTGCCAAATAATGATGTTTCGTAATATGTAGTAGATGGAAAACGCTGGTTCCCATTTTCTCACGAGGGGTTTTGACGTTCAATCCCCGAACCCACATTTTCCATCAACGGATAGTAAAAGTAACGGAAATGGATAGCAATGAAAATAACATAAAGGAAATGAAAACGGAAAACGAATATTGAAGTATAAAAGTTTTAAAAATGTTTTAATTTTCTGCAAACACAAATGATGCGTGCACATGTTTACCGGTTTTCCAAAAATTCGAAATAATAAAAGGCGGATGCATCGAAATTTTAAGATTTTGTATGAATCTCATAATTTTTATTTCGTTTCGAACAATTGTAACATATCTACAACAAAAAATTGCGGTATATGATCGTAATTTATAACTAATTGTGAACTTAAATTTAACAGGATTTTCGCTATTTCGATAACGGAAACGGAAACGGAAAGGGACACCAATTATTACCGGAAGCGGAGACGGTTATCAGATTACACCATGGATATGGGATATAAGTTTAGAGACTAGCCAATTTGCAATGTGAGTAGTGTAAAAATGGGGGTTTTACCCCCTCCACCTCCACATCCTCCACATTCTCCACTTTCGGGAGAAGGTGGAGGAGGGAGGGGGAAATTGAGCACATTTCCTCCTTCGCTTTAGGAGGAGGATTTGCGCACCCCTCCTCTGTTGGTTTTTGAGCACTCGTGGGAGGAGGAGTTTGGACCCCTCCTCTCCCCTCCTAACAGAGGAGAGGATAAGAGGCTAGGAGTTGATAATCCCAACCAACGTTAATATGGTAGGGCTTGGTTTGTATCGTATTCGCTTTTTTCACAACGCTGGTGTGCGTGATACTTTATACGTTAGATAAATTATTAGATGCAAGTAAACATTATCGCTTCTAATCCTCTGGTTAGATCAAAGCGTGTATTTTTTGGGTCTGCTTGAGTTAAGAATAAATTTTACTGTTTCAGGGTATTGAGTTTTAGATTCAAGCATTGAATACAATTTATTAGTTTTGTTTTGTCGATTGTGAAAACTATATATTATATATAAATAAAAAATGTCAATTTTCAAAAAATCTTAGTTTTCTTATGAATTTTATTTGTTTAGAGTACATGTGTGCCAAAAAGCGGTTTATGGTCTAGATAAGCTTTGAAGTACCAGAGGGTTAAAATGGCCCAAAGTTGAAATTTTTGAATTTTTCAATGAAGTTAATTTAGTTTCATAGTAACGTAGTGTCAAAACATAGTTTTGATTAGATAAGGGCCTAAGGGTCTAGGGTAAGATAAGTGTCGGAGGGGTACAAAGGTCCAAAATGATCCAAAAAAAATAGAATTTTTTGTATAAGATTATTTGACTTAGCAAGTAATTAGTGGTCATAAACAGGTCAAATATCGACCGGAACCGAATAGCGAGGCAGGGGGTTCTCTGAGAGGGGCAAAATAACTGTCAGTAGTATAATGCGGGGTTCACGTTATAACCGGGGCAGCTTGGGACACGATTTGTTCCTATTAGACTATGATATATTTTCAAATGTCTGCATGCTTGAGGTACATACCCAAATTGTCCCGTTGCATATCATATGATACTAGAACTTGAAATTTGAGTTTTGAATCATGAAGCAGTGGTTTTAAGCGATTTTGTGTCGGAACGTTCGCAGGCGTGTATTTTGGTATATTCTTGTAAAACATTTGCGCCGTTTCATTTATTAGTACCCAAAGGTTACACTGTCCCGCTAAATACTGTAGTGACCCGAGTAACAGGGGGACTAATATTTATTTGGCCTCTCCAGAGGCTGCCCCCTTGTTATTCTGTTATGGACTGTTATTTATTTTTAACCTACATTCCGCCTCCCTTCGTTACTGATATATATCCGGTACTGCAACTATCCGCTGAATTTAATGTTAATTTGTCTTGCGTCAATAGCTTGAGCAATCATGCAACGTTATACTTAGGAATGTACTACAAAATTTAAGTACGCCTTAAAGATTCGAACTCAATTTTATTTTTCCTGTAGTCATTTATGCAATCCAATTAGGAAAATCTGACGTTCATGGGCTCTAATTAGGATTTAAGGACTCTATCCGCTTACGGGCTCTCATTAATAGGGATACGGACTCCTATTGATTGGGAATCAAAAAGGGGACCCCCTCTTATTACCCCACACCCTCTTATCCGGGTCACTACAGTATCATATGATATTCGCTGGAATTTCGGAATTCAAAAAGGGGACCCCCTCTTATTACCCCACACCCTCTTATCCGGGTCACTACAGTATCATATGATATTCGCTGGAATTTCGGAATATCATATGATATTCGCAACAATGTCCCAAACTATCACGTGACATACCGTCCCTTGTACACATTGATGATTTGAGAGCGGAGGTTTGTAAGCTAAGGTCATATGACATTCGAGTTTTGTTTGTTGACCCGATATAAGATCCCAAATTTTATCGTTGACGTCGAATCAACATGGGACAAACCGTGTCCCGCCTGCCCCGGTTATAACGTGAACCCCGCATAACCTCTATTATTCGCGTCATTACAGTACTATAGCACAAATTTTTCAGTTTTTACTTTGAGATTAAAGTAGACATATTGTTGGTCAATTTCAGTCTTTCACTCTTCCGATTACGCTGCAAAAAATGGAGAAACAAACTGACTTTCTCCAAAAATAGATTCTACGGTACTACGCAAACTGAGTCAAATTCGACTCCGCCACAGTCAAACGTGCGACTCAGAAGTTGGTTCTGGTGAAGACGAATTTAACTCATTTTGTGTAGTCCCGTAAAGCCTATCTGGGTCTAGAATTGGTAAGGGAACCATTAAAAATTATTGTAAAGCAGTTTAATTTCTTTCGGTTACTTTCATAACTTGTCCGTTCAAACTTTGCTATTGTCGATTTGTTAAAATCATTCAAATGCAATTAAGCAGCATTGGTTTAATTCGATTTAAATTTTCAAAAAATATTAAAATTAGTTTGTGTTTAAATGACTTGGAAACAAACTGTATACCAAGCACTTAATGCGGCAAACTATCTGAATATTGTTTGGAATACTGAAGAATTCCGCACACTGATTTGTAATAACGCTATTGTTGGTGTATTTTATATAACGGCACTTGTTACTTAAAAACTGTTTTTCGCCTTTTGGCTCGCTTCGATCGTGTAGTTTTTGCCTATGCTGAAAAAACTTGAGCTATAGCAGGCGACATTTGATTTACAAAAGTTCAACTTTGACATGATTTGATCTATTTTAGTAATCTTGTACGTAAACAGAGGGTCTCGTTTGCCGATTACGGGGTGAAGACTCAGGTACCTCAGTGAAACTCTTCAAAATGTGTTTGGTTTCTGGTTTGCTTCGTTCGCGAGGTTTACCATACTATCTCAAAATACGCACCCTCGCTAATTTTGCTATAACCGCAAACCTATGTGAAATTATCCTGAAATTTTCCTTACACGTCCTGCATATAACCGCCACCAAAGATGGCCGAGTTGTTTTTCTGATATGTTTAGTATTTATTATTATACAGAATAAATTAGTTATTTAAAATTACCCACTCTCTGCATATGGCTTGCTTTCTCCGACCTACGTGCCCGGGTTTACGCGTGGGTTTACACCTTTTCAACGCTCTGAATTAGGAATAGGTATATGCTTACGGTTCTGGTTCTAGAAGTAGCATAAAACTTGCCAGGGTAAATAACGACTGAATTATACAACTATTAATTCAATTTAGCATTTGATTTTTGCTCTAAACAGACTAACATGAGCATGCATTTGTGGTTGTAGTAGTTGTTGTAGTTGTTGTTGTAGTTGTTGTTGTTGTTGTTGTTGTTGTAGTTGTTGCAGTTGTCGTCGTTGTCGTCGATGTAGTCTTTGTAGTTGTTGTAGTTGTTGTAGGTGCAGTTGTCGTAGTAGTGAGAGTTGTGGATGTCGTCATCGTTGTTGTAGTTGTTGCAGTAGGAGTAGTGGTGGTTGTAGTTGTAGGATCTGAAGAACGATAACTTCTCTTGCACTCAATAACCGCTTCGCTAGTCCGGGCTAAACTATCGTGCTAAATGAACAACCGACTATAGGTAAACAGTGTCTTACTGACTGCTTTTACCGTTATTGCAAACGTATGGTTTGCAAGTTTCAGTGGCCGAGGACATCCGGCCTAGTGTGCAACATTTGCAGACATTTTCAAACATGTCATATGATATAGACAGCCAATACTTCGAATACAATATATTGCAGTACAAACAGTGTGCCTTTTCCAAACATATCAACTGCGTTCAGTTAATTGCAACATATACATAAATGATTATGCAAATATTCGTAAGAATGTTTCAATCTGACCGACACAATTAAACGAAATTTTTTCAATTAGCTATCAAAAACCTAGAAACATCATGCGGAGATCACTATAATTGAAACAGCGCGTACAATAGCGGGTAACAATTTGTCTTCGCCTTTTATTTTCTGTCAAACTCAAAAAATGAGTTGTCTGAGATCATGGTAACAGTCCCAGTTTGTACTGCAATATCATGCCCGTAGTCAAAGAGGGTACAGGAAGGCTCAGTCCCCCTGGAAAATTTTTGGCCCACCTAGAAAGTTTTGAATCTTGTTTGTAAGCTACAAAAAACCTTATATGCCCTTTCTCACAAATTTTTAGCCTTCCCTAACAACATGATCTGGCTACTGGCCTGAACATTATACGATAGATATTCTACATATAGTCAGCGAGTATTATGATATATTTCTAAGTGTCTACATACCTGCGGTAAAATCAAATAGTCCTGGAGCTAATTAAGCGTATAAAAAATACGTTTCAACATCGTTTTCACTTTTATTAAAGCGCGCAAATTACATTGTCTTGCATACCATCATGTGACATTAACTAGAATTTTGGAATATCATCAAATGATACTCGCTTAAATGTCTTGTAATATCATTTTACACATGGATGCTTTTATACGATAATCACTTGAGAGCAGTGGTTTGTAAGCCAATCCCATCTGACATTCACATTTTGTCGGCATGCCCTCTATGTTTAGAAAAAATATTCTTATTGACGTCGAATCACTTTATTTCTTCAACGAATAAAACATGTCTTCAAACCGAATATTAAACTCGTCAAATTCATCGGAATATAACGAGTAGTTAACCTGCTACTTTCGCATCAACATTAGCTGAGTATTGTCCAGCGTAATTTCCTGGTGGACTGTAATTAGCGACAACGTACAATTTTGTGCAATCAGCGCTTGCTGCGTAGCCGAAACCAACTTGTGTTGATGATTTCCAAACAACTTGAGTGAAGTGACCTTAATATTACTGACACCATTGACAGAATAATAAGCTATTTTACCTTTACTGTTAAGAATGTTTATTATTTGAAATCAAACGGTTGTAGTATTATACAAAAAACTGACTGATTAACATAAAAATAATAAAATTTGTGAAATTTGTACAATAATGTAATTACCTGTAACAGCGCCGGCATTTGCTGAGCTTGTAGTATAGTCCCATTCGGACTCCTCTGAATACCAATTATTTGTTGCTGTCGGACCTAGAAATAAAACAAAGAATCCGGATTCCTCAGAATACCAATTAATTGTTGCTGTCGGGCTTAAAAATAAAGCAAAGAATCCCGGATTTTTCGGAATACCAATTATTTGTTGCTTCGGGCCTAAAACCAAAACGTTGAATTCCAAATTCCTCAGAACCCAAAATATTTATAGCTGTCGGGCCTAAAAACCAAACAAACAATCTTTCGTTTTTATTTTGTTAGGCTCAATAGTAAATTATCAAATGAATGGTTACTGCAGTGACCCGAACATTAAGAGAGGGGTAAAAGAGGAGCCCGCATTTTGAATCTCAATCATTGGGAGACATCCCTCAGAGTCTGCAAGCGGACAGGGTTCCTAAATCCTAATTAGAGTGCATAAATGTCAATTATTCCTAATTGCAGTGCATAAATGCCTCCAGGACCATATAATATTGAGTTTGAAACTTTATAGCATAAAGTTTTGAAAGTACATTCTTAACCCTTTCACTCATAGAGTGTACTATGAGCAACTAAATACAATAATATACGAGCAATACAGACACTGTGAGCAGTGCTTAACAATTCTAACATATGTGCACAGAGCAAAATCTCCACAAGATGTGAGAGCCTACTCGTGCGCGAGCGTCCAGCTTCTATAGCTCAGTGATCAACGTAAACGCCTCCGACCCGTGAGACTGGGGATCGAATCTTACCTTGAAATTACATCTCATAAGAAATTGAAAATATTTATGTGAGAAATGGTTAACGAAAAAATTCTTACTGAGTATCTATAACCCTTTAACTCATAGAGTATACTACGAGCAACTAAGTACAATAATGTTCGAGCAATACACACACTGTGAGCATTCTTTATCATTTAAAACATATATGCGCAGTGCAAAATCTCCGCAAGACGTGAGAGCCTACTGGCTCGAGCGTCAAGCTCCTATAGGTTAGTCGTCAGCGTAAACGCCTCACGCACGTGAGACTGGGGATCGGATCTCACCTTGAAATTACATCTCATATGAAATTGAAAATATTCATGTCAGAAAGGGTTAAGTAAATCCTTGCATTATCGTTCAAGCTTCGAGTCACTACAGTATCCTAATGAGAGTAGAAACGTTAAGTAAAAACGCGAAATTATTTCATACAGCCAGTTATTTTTGTTTTTATTGAATCCCAAAAAATGCACTTTATTTACAAAATTTAAACGTAAAATAAACCCTGACCGCTATAATAGTTCTTCACATTTGAAGCGCCGGCATAGAACAAATTTTCGCCATAATTTTCAACGCGTGTCGCCCCAGAACGATGTTGTAATGACCCGACAGAAACCAAATAATCTGCCCATTCTTGAGCGTATGTATTCATTGATGATGACTCTGTTAACGCAGATGCACTGTGCTGTGCTCGCAACTCATTATGACGCGCTAATTCTGCAGATCGTAGAGCGGTCAAATCCACTGAAACAAAAAAATTACTCGTTTTATTTGTCATGTAAACCTTCTGAAGATGCGTTTAACTACGACCGTACTATCACAAACCATTAAGGACTGGTGTCAAAAATACAAAACACTTTTCGGAGCTAAAAAAGTTTGTATTAATACTGAAATAAAATTTTGATGAATGCTGAAATGCGTCTACTTATAATAGCGTTTTGCTAAAATAGCTATTTATTTTAAAGTTTCTCCACTAACACAAAATCATTTTGAAAGACGCTGTTTGAAATTTGAAATTCGTCCGGAGCAGCGTTTGTTTTGGCACCGTTTTAACCTAGCGCTATTTGTTAATTCTTGAAACATAAAAAATATTCGACTAACATTACGACTTATTCCATGCTTTGAGTTGCTTTTCATGAAAATTAAATATGAGGTTTTCCTAAAGTGTTATGATGCAAACAAAATCTATAAAAACAACAGAAATATTATGCCCAGCGATCAATATAACAGAATCGTTTCACAAACAAAACGCTATTATAAAGGTTTCCGCGTTTCTAACGGCATCTTTCAAACTCCTTTTGTATGCGGAAAAAAGCTAATACGATCCACTCAAGTATCAAAACACTATTACGTAAACGCTTTCTAGCGTTAACCCAAAACAAAACACTGTATATTCGCATCAATACAGACACTGTTTCAAATTGCGAAAAGTATTTTGTATTTTTGACATGATTTCTATTATGCTAACACTGGCATGGATTTGTTTTAGGTGATGTTGTTGTTGTTGTGGTTTGAGCATTAGAAGTAGTCGCTGCTGCGGCAGTTGTAGTCGGAACTGCTTCGGGTTCTAAAAAAATTAAAAAATAAAACATTTTAATACTGGCAGATTAAATGGCAGGTACCTGGCTGGTGCGTCATCCGACCGGTCTTGCAATGCCAAAAATTTAAACGGTGAAAATAGTTCATCTGAAGTTCACAATGTCTTTTCTAGCAAAATAAGGAGAGAAATACTGCGATGTTACAACAAATAATTTGAAATATTTTTCTTTGGCGCAATTGGTTAAGCATAAAATATCGAAAAACTTCCTAAAAGCCAGCTTAAAAGTGTAAAATCTTAGAACACAAATAAATGTTTGTTTATATATTTGTTCTTTGAATTGACTCAGCAGCAGCTAATGCTCAGTCGGTCGTTCGTTTCACCGGCAATTTGCATGCGCTTATTGGATCTGCTTAGCTAGAGATGAAAACCTACCAGTATAAAAACTGGGGCCCGTGTTACTTTGTGGGGCGAACCGTTATTCGAGAAACTATCATAAAGTAAGCTAAAGTTTTACGCTACCTTTTCCTTGGGAATTGTCTTTAATTAAGGCTTCAGTTTCGTTATAGGATAATCATAACGCATAGGTTTTTCCTTAAGCTGAAACTAAGCTTAAGCTTAGGTTATTGCTTTGGAATATGCTTATATTACTGTTACGCTCCCTAATAGTAACATTGGCCAAAATTAGTTAGAAATTCTTCCCTCTAATAAAGAAACCTCTCAAACAATTAGGCAGTCCTAGTGTTGAAATAAAAATAATAGCAACAATTAGATAAACCTGAAAAACACTGCGATACAATATCTTTAGCGATGTTTAGGTTGCTATTTGACCATTTTGGCGAACTGCCCAAGTAGTTGGTCCACGCCGACTGCGATTTTGCCTTAGATTTGACGCAATCTTTCACGGTTCGTTTTGCTTTTTGTTGTTTTCTTAAAGAAGTTCGTAAAAACCAAAATATTTCGGCAATTATAGTTTATTAAACTTTCTGGTAATCATCAAACAATATAATTTTTCAGGATCGTAGAATTTGTAATTGTTAAATTTCAATTTAAACCATATTTACACGTGCATTGTTGTACGGCGAGTTCTTACTCAACTGTGAATTGGTCTCCAGAGCAATGCCTACGGGTCCGTAGCCAAGCGGGCCAGGGGCGAGTGCTCGGTCTCCCCTGGAAAAATTTTGGCCACCCTGGAGGATTTGCAACCCTGCTTATAACTCACTGAAAACCCTTGAATACCCATCGTGAAACATTTTTAGCCCCCTACAAGGTGAGCAGGCTACAGGCATGAGTGCCTACCCAAAGATCCGTGGCTACCAAGTTGTACATTTATGAAAAAACAAGTACTAAATATTGTCAGGGACATCGTTTTTCTTGGCCGTAACCAAAAGCAATGCGATTTGAAAAAATCTGACACGGTTTAGGCAACTGTCGTTATTGTTATATTATTGTTATTATTGTTATTATTATTATTATTATTAGGACCATTGTTGTAATTGTCATCGTCGTTGTTGTGTTTTTGTCTCTTATACGTATATGGCGGCTCCATGATTGTAGTCATGTTCCTAGTAACTAACCTCTAGGTTACTCCACCCCAGCTCACATTGCTACCATTCAATAATAAGCATAAAAACATTAAATGAGCGCGGACCCTGGGAACCTGACCAATTGGTACGCGCAATAGATGTGATTGGAAGCTGTAAGGTTATGTAATGTGTGACTAGAAACACGCTACTTGATAGGTTTTCTACCCTTAGCGCGACTTAAAGTTGCTGCGCATTTAGCAGTGAGTGACTGATGAGCATGGTCGAGAGTAGGACACATTCCAGTGGACGATGATTTGGGAGACACGTTGAGTTTTGTTAATAGATGAGCACCGTTTTTGCTATGCGGGACTTTCGACCTGAATAAGCCCTGGTTCAGCCTCTTGGATCCCAACTTGTTTGGTTGTATTCTTGTATCGTTGTATGCCTGTGTACGTACATATGCATTCTTTTTATGTCATTTTATTTTATTGTTGATATTTAGTAATAGGGTTAGCAGTGTAGGGTATAAGTAGCATAGATACTGCTTACAAATTTGAAACGGGGCTTTCGCTTTACTCATGGGGTCTATGAAATCGCTACCACCCCTTCTCCCTTTCACGCACCGTGACACTGTTGCGTATCCCTGCTCAGAGATTTTCCGTATGGGTTAACGAATTTGGGAAACTAAACTTAGTCGCTTAGTGGCCTTAAGATAGCAAGGAGGGGGCGATTTAGGTGGCATATCCCGAAATTGATTTGCGGTCTATATAATAGGGGATTTTCTAGAGTCGAAAGGACTTGTTAAGCTTTAGGTCTTACCTAGGCCCGGCTCTTCCTAGAAATTCGCCTCCCCCCATGCTCTCCGGAGTTTCTGTTAGAGTCAGCTGATTGCACAAAATTAGAGTATATCTACGTATTTGCGCATTCTGTCTATACTACATGGGCGCTGCAAAAATACACATTAGGGGGTTGACACCCCTGAGGGTAGGAGGAAAAAGGAATTGCACGGGCCTGAGAGGCTAGTGATGGCTAGATGTAGTTCTCAGATTATTTAGACTGCTCTTAGACATGTCTTGGTTACAGTTCGTATTCATAAAGGCCCATCTTTTTAGGCTCATACCTCCTGTCCCGGGGAAGAACTATATAAATGTACACGATAAGACACACAGGAAATTGCAACTCAGCACAGGAACTTGGAACTGTAGTTACATATGGGGGATGGGCTTCATAGTTCTGCCCTTTAAGCTTCACTTTGGGACGCAATGTTCGTCCCTGTTGTGAGCTCATTACTCTAACTTAATCATAGGCTCAACGGAAGGTAATTCAATGGGTGGGCACTTGCGCCCCCTAGTATGAGAACAGCCGCCGTATCGCGTTGAGCGCATATCTAGAAACTTCCCCGCAACTGTGTGAGGGTGTACACGCGGCAAATCGCAAAAGCAGAAACTACATTTTGGAAGGGGAGCCGCGAGATATTTGCACAAGGGGCGGCGGTGATCTTCAGAGAGGTAAGGGTGTGTTGTGCACCGTAGAGGGAGAGAAAAGATGAAGGCTGTCTATAACGGCAGTTTTGAATTTTCGAAAATTTTCAAATTACCAAACACCACAACAAACAAACACCCCAACACCAACCAGCGCAACAAAAAAACACGAACAAAAAAAAAAAGGAACAACAAAAACCAAAAAAGCCAACCAACAAAAAAACAAAAAACTCCAAAAACAAACTACCGGCTTTGAAAACAAGACTCCAGAAAGATTGTTTGCCTGGTTCCTAAGGCCATCCTTTTCAAGTATAAACGTGCAAAATTCTGAAATACCAACAGGCCATAGCTCCTTAAATATCTGTCAGCGGACCCTAATCGGGGTAGTTTTACTATCCAAAACAAAGCGCTAAACTGAATGGTTCCAAATTCAATGATTAGCTCCAGAAAACCGAGAATCGAAACTTCCAAATCTCACCACCCAAGGGCTAAAAACACGACATTTTCAAAGCCTCAACGGGCCATAGCTTTTGAAATGTCCGCCTGCGGACCGTGTTAGGGGTGGTTTTCTGAACCAGAAAAACGAGAGAAATCGAGCGGCAACATTTTTAACATTGGGTCTTGGAAAAGTGAAAATCACGTTCTTGAGGTCCGAACCGCAAAGCAGTGAAAATTGCATTTTTCGGAGCCGTATCCGCAAAACGTGTACACACAAAATTTCGAAAGTTTCAATTAACTATAAATTTTTAACTATGGGTTTGCGGGCCACGTTTGGGGTGGTTTTCTTGCTCTACTCAGCAAGCCGAGTCGAATGATACCTATTTTAACCCAGTAGCTCGAAAAAGTTGAAATCGCGTTTTCGGGACCGGATCCGTAATTTGTGTGAACACGTAAATTATAAAAAATTTTCAAATGGCCACAACTTTTTAAGTTTTGATTTGCGAGCCCTGTTTGGGGTGGTTTTCTTACTCAGCGCGATGCGCGGAATCGAACGGTACCTATTTCTAGGGTGGATCGTAAAAAAGTGAAAATCGCATTTTTCAGGATCCGATCCGTAAAGTGTACACACGTAAAATCCTAGAAACCTTTGATCGCCCATAACTACTTATGCATTGATTTGCGGCCAGGGTTTGGGGTGGTATTCTTGATCAGCTCAGCGAGCTGAGCCGACGGATGCTAATTTTGACTCCCGATCTTGAAAAAGTTAAAATCGCATTTTAGGACCCGAGCCTCAGGACGTATGTGTACCAAAATTTCAAAATGTCCAAAAGTCTATAACTTTTAACAGCAACCTTGCGGGCCGTAATTAGGGCGTTTTCCTAAGTCGGTATGCTACGAAGTATCGTCTAATACCAGTCTCCGCGCTATATTTTAGAAAATCAAAATCGTATTCGCCTAGGAAACCCTCTCCGCAACCAGCACGTACAGCCTAAACTTGTCCTAAGTTTCCAGATTCGTCCACTAATAGCGCCGGCTCGGAGCGGCTTTCTCAGCTTAAACACGGGTCCAAAATGATTGGAACCGGTTTTCAAATCCAGGGGGCCTAAAATTGTAATAATATTTCAAAAATTAGTGTTCACAAAATTTCAGAATTTGTCGCAAAATCTTGGTTGGCCTGAAACGGCAGCCGGAACGGCCTACTCAGCCGATCCGGCGTGCCGAACCCGAGAGCGCCAGCTCCGAACCTGAATTTTAAGGATAAGACAAGCCATTCCTAAAAAAAACTCTAAACCGTTATTCCATTCAATTCTCAATTATCTCTAAAACCCTGCTAAACCCTTAAAAAAACACAAGTTCCTCCTACCCCCTTTGCGTGTCCTACGCCAAAAACACAACTGTCCCCCAGTTCTAAACAAACTATCTCCCTAGGCTGAGGCGAGGCGTTGCTTAACTTAAAATTTGAAAATTTTCGAAAATTCAAAACTGCCGTTATAGACAGCCTTCATCTTTTCTCTCCCTCTACGGTGCACAACACACCCTTACCTCTCTGAAGATCACCGCCGCCCCTTGTGCAAATATCTCGCGGCTCCCCTTCCAAAATGTAGTTTCTGCTTTTGCGATTTGCCGCGTGTACACCCTCACACAGTTGCGGGGGAGTTTCTAGATATGCGCTCAACGCGATACGGCGGCTGTTCTCATACTAGGGGGCGCAAGTGCCCACCCATTGAATTACCTTCCGTTGAGCCTATGATTAAGTTAGAGTAATGAGCTCACAACAGGGACGAACATTGCGTCCCAAAGTGAAGCTTAAAGGGCAGAACTATGAAGCCCATCCCCCATATGTAACTACAGTTCCAAGTTCCTGTGCTGAGTTGCAATTTCCTGTGTGTCTTATCGTGTACATTTATATAGTTCTTCCCGGACAGGAGGTATGAGCCTAAAAGATGGGCCTTTATGAATACGAACTGTAACCAAGACATGTCTAAGGCAGTCTAAATAATCTGAGAACTACATCTAGCCATCACTAGCCTCTCAGGCCCGCGCAATTCCTTTTTCTCCTACCCTCGGGGTGTCAACCCCTAATGTGTATTTTTGCAGCGCCCATGTAGTATGACAGAATGCGCAAATACGTAGATATACTTAATTTTGTGCAATCAGCTGACTCTAACAGAACTCCGGAGAGCATGGGGGCGGGACCCAAATTTCTAGGAAGAGCCGGGCCTAGGTAAGACCTAAAGCTTAACAAGTCCTTTCGACTCTAGAAAATCTCGCTACTTAGACCGCAAATCAATTTCGGGATATGCCACCTAAATCGCCCCCTCCTTGCTATCTTAAGGCCACTAAGCGACTAAATTTAGTTTCCCAAATTCGTTAACCCATACGGAAAATCTCTGAGCAGGGCGTCGTGTTTCAACAAGTCAAACGGTAAGGATGTCGACACTGTGCAACTACCCCACTAGTCACGAAAATATCTAGTCATTAAATCCTGCAATCGGAACGTACTAGTCAAAAATTCGAAATACGCAACAGTGTCACGGTGCGTGAAAGGGAGAAGGGGTGGTAGCGATTTCATAGACCCCATGAGTAAAGCGAAAGCCCCGTTTCAAATTTGTAAGCAGTATCTATGCTACTTATACCCTACACTGCTAACCCTATTACTAAATATCAACAATAAAATAAAATGACATAAAAAGAATGCATATGTACGTACACAGGCATACAACGATACAAGAATACAACCAAACAAGTTGGGATCCAAGAGGCTGAACCAGGGCTTATTCAGGTCGAAAGTCCCGCATAGCAAAAACGGAGCTCATCTATTAACAAAACTCAACGTGTCTCCCAAATGATCGTCCACTGGAATGTGTCCTACTCTCGACCATGCTCATCAGTCACTCACTGCTAAATGCGCAGCAACTTTAAGTCGAGCTAAGGGTAGAAAACCTATCAAGTAGCGTGTTTCTAGTCACACATTACATAACCTTACAGCTTCCAATCACATCTATTGCGCGTACCAATTGGTCGGGTTCCCAGGGTCCGCGCTCATTTAATGTTTTTATGCTTATTATTGAATGGTAGCAATGTGAGCTGGGGTGGAGTAACCTAGAGGTTAGTTACTAGGAACATGACTACAATCATGGAGCCGCCATATATGTATAAGAGACAAAAACACAACAACGGCGATGACAATTACAACAATGGTCCTAATAATAATAATAATAATAACAATAATAACAATAATATAACAAGAACGACAGTTGCCTAAACCGTGTCAGATTTTTTCAAATCGCATTGCTTTTGGTTACGGCCAAGAAAAACGATGTCCCTGACAATATTGCGCTCGTCAATGTCTAAAATTTACGAACACTCGTCCAAAATTTTAGCTAGCTACACAAATGACCTACAAAATAAAACGACCGGGCAAAAATAGTTTGTAAAAAGCATCACCCTTTTAAAATACAGTGTAAATTGTACTGGCAATGTTTAGAAACTGAAGGGTTCAATACTTTTCTTAATTTTTCCAATTTTGGGCTGCAAAGTTTTATGTTGAGGGAAAAATTCAAATGTTGGCGGAAAAATTCAAATTGTTGCGGAAAAATTTAAATCCACTTGTAAAGTCAAATTTTAGCGGGAAAACGTAAATTATGTTGGGAAATTCAAATTTCGGCGGGAAAATTTAAATTTTGGCGCGAAATTCAAATTTTTGCGGGAAAACTATACTGTTGAAAAAGTCAAATTTTGGTGGGAAAAGTCAACTTTTGGCCGGAAAAATCAATGTTAGGCGTTAAATTCAAATTTTTCGGTATATTCAAATTTTGGCACAAGAAAAAACAGTCAAAATATCCTGCCATTTTTCGAACATGTCCTAAGAATAGTCTGCAAAAAATCAACATACTAGCTAAATAGTATGAAAATAAATAATTTTGCGCAAGAAATAGCTGTAATTTTATAACTACTTTCCAATAATAACGTGGACATTTTTTAACATTGGCGAGCGTATATACCTCGTACTAAACATTGAAATAAAATTACATGTGCCATATACTTTATGGGTACTGGAAAGTATAATGAAATATTTTTGTTCATCAGGGCGGAGCCAGGAATTTTTGAAGGATGTCATTTAAAACAAATGTAAAACAGGAAAAATAACCGCAAAAATGTTGCGCGGTTATAGCGAACTTTTTTACATGACATTGTAGCCCATGTACAGAACAGGGCCGGAACAGTAGTGTAAGCATATTCCTAAGCCTAAGCCTACACTGCAAAAATGGTGAATCAAATTGACTTTCTCCGAAATAGGCTCTACGGGCTATACAAACTGAGTCAAATTCGACTCCGCCAGAGTCAAATTCGACTCACCGAGTCGCATGTTCAACTCTGGCAGAGTCGAATTTGACTCAGTCTGTGTAGTCCGTTGAGCCTATTTCGGGAAGAGCCAATTTGACTCACCAGTTTTTGCAGTGTAAGTATAAGGATGAACCTATTCCTAAGCGTAAGCCTGAGCAAAAAAGTTAGTCTAAAGCTTAAACTGACTCTATCACTGCCCCGCAAGGAAACGATCCGGCCGTGTTCTGACGTTGAAGAGTTAGAAGATTGGGGCTAAAGCTGTGGCGAACAGATGCCGCACAATTTTTTCATGCACAAAAAATAACACGAACGCAAGTTTTCAGAAGGAAAATGACGAACAAAAATTTTTGCCACAGACTTCAACTTAGGTTGCGGGGAAATAACATGATTTCTATGAAAATTTAAAAACAATTTCAATTTTTCGTAAAATTTGGAACGACAAACAATAGAACATTGCTAAATTTACTCAGCTTTTTTTACATTTCGTCGGATATTGTATGAAATTGTATATGGCGAATAAACATGGCCATACGATTTTGTGCCAGGGTTGTGTCTTTTAATGATTATTTTTTGAAAACCAGAAATTTGTTGAGTCATAGTTTGGTGCTTCATTTATGGCGAATTACCTTTTGTATTCCGTAGCGCAGAACCTAAGCCAGGCTGATTGATTAGGTATATATGAGACACGTGATGTTTATGTGAGTTGCGCGTGAATCTCGACTAAGGGAGGTGCTATATTTGGCGCGCGGTGCCGTCCAGCGACAGCACCGCATGTTAAAAAAATTGTTTGAAAATTTATGGACTGTGCCATGTGTCAGCACATGTGCATTATTATAGGGTGCCGGACATGTACGGCCGGTGCCGGACGGTAATGGGCCGCACCGGATGGTGCTGCACGACTAGTATAACGTCACCGTAATATGGCCGAATTTAAGGTCTGTTAAGACCGCGGGGAAACTTGTCACGGCACATGGAACCAGGCCTACTCAGTAGAACATGCTGGGGATACAATAATTTAATCACAAGATTTACAAACGGAATGAATACTTTTCTGCTAGAGCTCGAAATTGTTGCAGCTGGACTAAGCCCCCTGGTCTCCCTTTGGTTACGGGGGCCCGCGTCTAACGTAATTATACCGAATAGAAAGATTTGAGTGGCGTTAACAGTAGTATAAGCATGTTTCTAAGCCTAAGCCTAAGCCTAAGCAAAAAATCGTCTAAATCTTGAGCTTACTTTGTTATAGTTTCACGAAAAACGGTTGACGCCTTAAAGTAAGATGGGCGTTAAGTTGTAACGAAATGTTGACTAAAGAAAGAGCTTTGTATTCTCAAACACACTATGGTTATCCGAAATATATAGATTTTTCTCAACTGTCGGACCTATATATAATAAATGTTTGCTTTTACAAAGTGGATGATTTAAACTCAGATTTGTCTGCAAACTTAAAATGCAATTATTACATTTTAGCTTACAAAGTTTGTTTCCAGCTATGTCTCGTGTCGGGCTCGTAGCCAGAGGGGGGCTAGGGAGGCCTCAGCGCCCCTCCTGGAAAACGTTTGGCCCTCTAGAAAATTTTCAACCTTGTTTGTAAGTCATCGAATATCCTTGTATGATCGTGCTGAAAAAATTTTCGCCCAGCCCCACCAAGGTGAGCTGGCTACGGTCCTGTCTCGTGTTTACAAAAGTTCCGTCAAAACGCTTCATATTTTTGAGTAAAATTTAACACAAATTTACAACATTGAACAAGATTCAAAATGGATATTTTGTGGGAAACGCAGCGAGCTTTTCACAACTAAACGGCCTTTGTAACAAATTTTGCACCGTTACTTTATGACAATCTTTTCTGTCAACATATTTGTGTAGTTTTGTTCTGGAGTACAAGAGAGAACTAGAGTTAAGCTTCGAAAGTTTCACAGGTTATACGAGAGGTGTTCTTTAAGGCCCGTAGCCAACTCAACTTGCTAGGGGGGGGGCTAAAAATTTTTCAGGAAGAGCATTAAAAGGTTTTCAATGACTTACAAGCAAGGTTCAAATTCTTCTAGGGGGGACCGAAATTTTTGCAGCAGGGGATGAGCCCCTCAGCCACTCCCCCCCTTGGCTACGGGCCCATGTTCATTGTATAGTAATGGTCAGAATTACTAATGTTTACACTAACATTGGGGCGGACGGCTATTAGCGGTGAATTTTTTTAAATTTATAAAGTTTTGTTCGTTTACTTTAGCTTTCACTTGAGTTTTAAGTTGAACGATTTGTACTGATATAGATGAATATACCCAGTTTTTAGAGTGTAACGGGAGGTGAAAAATACGCGATTCGGAAGGAGCAAGATCAAAATCAGGCAATAAAAACGTTGTTAATTTGTTTTTAAGCATCGTTTTTGACAAATTTTGGGTCCACTTGTGTTATAAATGATTGGACATAAATACATTTCCAGTGATACGGACGTTGCATGTGCGAAGCGCACGCAGTACAAAGTGTTGAAACCGGAGTGCAATGGTAAACACGCCTGTACCTATATATTTTTTCTTGTAACAGCCAGAAGAACTTTGAAGCGTAATATTTTTGCTGGGACAGCCAGGACAGCTTCGAAGCAAATCCGTTCTGGTGACTGGCGAAATATTTTGTATTTCAAAATAACTGTTTGTTTTGTTTAATCCGAACGATGCGATCCAAACACAGATTTCTTAAAATTGTTGTATTTACTTTGTCAGCAAGCAATGACCATTCTGTGTTGTTTCAATTAAAAAAACAGTACGCTGTACGCACTCGTAAAATCCTTGCTGTAAAGGCGGGTTGGGTGAGAGAATGTGTGTGCAGGGTGTGATCACAATAGAGATATATCGGAGATATTTGTTTTTTTATTTTAGAGGTCGTGTTCTACTCACAGCATCACGAAACATTTTTATGTTCACGCCCGGTGGAAAAAAAATCTCGTTCAATAGTTTCGTATAAAAACGATTTTTAAGTATTAAATTCAGATATGTTTGCTCAAAATTAAACATTGCGTTGCAGAGCAGATTTTTGGTTTTTCTTTTTGCGTTCGCTCGTGGGTGAATCTGATTTTGTGTATTTAGTAAACATTTCGAAATATTTTACAATTTTGAGGGGATTAATCTTAATATATTTTGGAACCAGCAAATGCGGACATTTGGTCGGACAGTACAGCTTTCTGATAGTTTTAAGATTTATGCTCTGGTCTCGCATGCGAATGTTGTATCCTACCTTATTCGTCCCAGGGGTGTGACCGAGAGAATG
>JASANG010001918.1:0-31136 GCA_030248215.1 Enoplolaimus lenunculus
AATAAAGTAAGTGTAAACTTTACGACCAATTTTTTGCCTAGGCTTAGGCTTAGGAATAGGCTCATCCATACGCATAGGCTTAGGTTTATGCTTAGGAATATGCTTATACTACTGTTCCGGACCTGTTCTCCTACGTGGGCCCTGCACTTGGTAAAATTATCCAGTCATACATTTGAACTTTTAATAGACAAATGCCACGTTCAGAAGTGATATCTGAATAATTTCTGCAATTCCTAACCATAGTTTTCTAATCTTTTTATTGCTCCGCCTACTCGTCACAGCGACAGGAAACAACGCATTTCTAGCGTAAACTTTTAAGGAACAAATTGAAACAGTTTTTTAATATTAAAATTAGCCAAAATTAACTTGAATTTCTAACAAACGTGTAGTCAATATATTAAGTATAACCGGAAGTGTTACTGACGATTAAATCACAAATTTGTGATTTCCGGACAAACACGATACAAAATTATGACATATTCTGTTCGATTAAACACACTGTTGATTGTGTTACAATAGCTGGTGGAGTAAATTATTCAGGGTTAACCCTGCCTATCTCTCTATTGTTTCTGGGAAGCTTACCTAAGTTCAGCTAGTAAGCGTGACCCCGTATAGATCAGGTGCGGTATATGTATTAAATTGTCAGGTCTTTTTATGAAATTTGTCTCAGTTAATAATAATTATAGTACTCAAGTATTGATATACTAAAGACGAATAGATTCTATCCGGTAGAGGTAGCAGGATATTTAGCTTGCCGTAGATACGAAAAGGTAATTAAAAATTTTATAAAATATGGATTTTGACAAATTTCTACTGTGTTCAACGAGGATGTGTGTGTGTGTGTGTGTGGGGGGGGGGGTGATATGTGTATATTTCGGGAGGCTGCCAATTGTAACACATGAATATACTGGACAGTTTGAAATATAAAGCGATTGACTCGTTTGACTGTTATAAACAGAACACAATGAATAATTCGTAAACTGTATGTATGCTTTGAAATGATGTACTGCTGTAATAATTAGACCAGGTTGTTTCGAAGAAAAGATAACCCAGCGTATTTTGAGCCATTTTTGATAATTAATGCGCGCATAGTTGTAAAAAATTGCATTATGACAATTACGAACAACGTATGTATGCTTTAAAATAATGTATTTGTTCCAATTGACATAAACGATAATGTCAACCTGGACGTTTCGAGGGCTATATCACCCAGCATACTGCATATACGGACATGTTGCGATCGAAAGTCTAAGTTAACTCGGATCCATGTATGTAAAAACACCATTTTACGGACACATCATTGTGAAGCCCTATTTACACGTGCAAGTTTTTACATCTAAAATAGCGTGAAACTTGCAATCGGTGCAAGATTTGCTGCAAAAATTTTCGACTGAAATTTGAATTCAAAACGTTCCAAGACTGACGAATCCCGTTGCATGCGGTGTAATTTCAACTGAACTGAATTGTAATCATTTTGTTTTCAGAATAAACCCTGGCATGGTTGAATCCGTCAGTAAGAGCGGTCTCTGTGTTGTACACTGCGTTTGTACACATGGGCGGATCACGAACTATATTCACACACATGCTTGTAATGGTTCAAAACGTTGCCGATGTACAGACAGTAAGTTTTAGTTTAAATAGTACCGCTTTAGAACTCATTTAAAATATTTGATTTTAATACCAATAGCTGAGAGCGGGGCCAGGGTACTCAGCCTAGTACTCGTTATTTGGCCCTATGTTCAAATTTTCAACATTAGTTGTAAATCATCGAAAACCCTTGTATGCCCCTCCTAAAATATTTTTAGCTCCACTAGCAAGGTGGCGGCTACTGGCCGGACAAAAGCAAACCGTGTTTTGCGTTTAAATTGTCTTAATTCTCCATTTTTGCTGATGCTAAGAATTCGTACATTTTTCGTTTCGACCAATGACTGATCCAGTTTTTTTCAATCAGGTGATTGCTACAGTTCGCTGGTTTGAAAACCTATCGCTAACTGGTGATATCGACTAATAAGCGTTTTGACCATTACAAACCGACACCGTTATAAATTATACGAATTGTACTTTCCAGGACATTCTATCGCAGTCTGTCAAAAACGTCGAAACCTACATCAACACTGAACTGGCGCAACGAAACGCTACAAGCCCTCCGTGTACTCCGACGAACGTTGCATCGTTTGCGAACCCTGATTCAACCGGCAAACCAGACTATGATTCCTGCGTTCACGCCTACCGATACAATGGATGTGGTCTACTGAGATCCCGCGGTCGTTTTTGTCTGCCCAAATTCGACCCTCATCCCTGGATACTTTTAAAAATTGATCACTACATTATTCAATTTCTCTCATAGGGGACACTATATATCAAAGACGGTCGATTTTCGCAAAGGTCTGTCTGTCAATAGGGACAGTTCCCGAGCTGGTGCTTCGGTGAGGGAAATCATACTGCGGATATGGGGGTTACGATTAAATCAGGGTCACCGTCTAGGCACAGAGTTGTTGTGCCTTTTGACCTGACGACACGGCAAACACTGAATTTTATTTCATTTCTGGGCTGAAGACCGTAAACATTGACGGATAACGGTGTCTTATTGCAATGAACAAATCAGTAACTACAATTACCGCAACGAACTATGACTACGGTGAGGAACTGGAACTTCCGGACAGAGGCTTAGGATTTAGCCGGAACTAACTGTCAAAAACGGAAATATGCTTGAACTAACTGTCAAAAACGGAAATATGCTTCTAAACCAAAGTTACCTCTTTGATCATCGGGTGAAACTTAACGTAAATGTGCAATTTTGAGGCGCATGCGCTCTGTTATGCGTTATCGCATGGTAACTGTTGCAATATGTACCAAACACTGCATCACCATAGATTCGCTGGCAAGCTAAAGCTTTCAAACTTAACCCGATTAGGCCTCTTGTAATGTTCCATGAACCAGGAGGGCTAACAAGTACTCTTGTATTACCAGACTATTACGTTACTCTTGTTTGAAGCTAGAGTATATTGCTGTTGGCTGCAATTAAACCAACGAAAACACCGATCGTTCTGCCTAAAACTGTGATTATAAACATTAAATTGCTAAAAACAAATTGTATTGTAGCTAAGTAATTGTCTTGCTATTTTTAAATTTGTTCGAACTATTAAGTATTTTCTTATTCTTTGTTATCTTAAGTTTGATAATGTAGATTAATGTCTTAGGGATATGAAACTACAAGGATTAAGCTTTGAAACGAAAACCGCGTGCTGTCTGAATATATGTTTAGCAAATTTATTTCTCTCTGCTTATGTTGGTGCTGGATGAAGCATTCGGTACTATTAAAGTAAAAAATATTAGTCGATGTTAAGATTTCGAAAACTATATAAATTTCTGGGGGTTTTTTCTTTCAGAATACGGGCTGGTAGCCAAGGGGTGCCAGGGTGGGTTCAGCCCTACTGGAAAATTTTTGGCCTTCCCTAGAAAAATTTAAACCTTGCTTGTCAGTCAATAAAAACATTTGTATGCCCCTCTTGAGATTTTTTTAGCTCCCTAGCAAGGCGAGCTGACAACGGGACTGTAGAAACGTCAACTTGTTGGTTTTGTGTTGGATAGTGTTTTAACCAAACTGCACTGCAAAAAATGGTGAGTCAAATTGACTCTCTCCGAAATAGTGTCTACGATTTTACTCAAACTGAGTCAAAATCAACTCCGCCAGTGTCAAATATGACTCGCTGAGTAGCACGTTTGAATCTGGTGGAGTTGAATTTGACTCAATTTGTGTAGTTCCGAAAAGTCTATTTCGGAAGAGTGAATTTTACTTACCATTTTTTGCACTGTGGAATTAGAAAAATTGTAATTTTTAAACCAAGCTTCAAACCGTTATTAGCTTAATTGTATTGGCTTAAGTTAGCATTTTTTTTCTACGCATATTATTAATATTTAGTTATTTTTCTGTTTGAGTGTTATGATTTAGGTACTTGACTGTTGTGTTTGCACAAATGCTGCAATTATATGATACATTAACGTGTGTTGCGGTGTATAATTCAAATTGCGAACGCGTTATGCATCATGCCGGGACGCTGTTATCAAAATTGTCATTATGTATTCATAATTATATTTAAAATTGGCACTTTGCTGAAATTCGGTACGGTTTTTACAACTATCCTATTTTGATTTTCAGCAAAATTTTTTATTTAATTTGTGATTGTTTGCTTACCTGAAAACTTTACTGAGTGACAAGTATACCACTTTTGTCCAAAAATAGGTTATTTTTCAGCAAATTTGAACCCAACCTTTTGTACAGACCTGAAAACTTTACTGAGTGACAAGTATACCACTTTTGTCCAAAAATAGGTTATTTTCAGCAAATTTGAACCCAACCTTTTGTACAGACTAGATAGAGATCGCGGTGCCTAAAATGGTAGAATGTAAGCCAAAGTATAATTATTAATTTTTTGTTAATTCTTTTGTAATAATTTGTTGTAATGTCTATTTATGCTAGTTCTTATTAACCGGTTTCCGCAATATTTACCGTTTGTATTGATGATTTTGTTTGTTAAACAAAACGCTCTCTAAAGTATATTTCCTAAATTGATTAAGGTAGCGCACTACTTGCCGTATGGTGCCGTTTGTCGCCGTCCGTCACCAGTACTGTGTCGTACGCGAACTTCATTTGCCTACGATATCGCGTAGTAACAGGCGGCGACGAACGGCGATGTAAGATATTAAAAAATTTTAAAACGTACACTGCAAAAAATGGTGAGTCAAATTGACTCTCTCGGAAATACGCTTTTCGGGACTACACAAACTAAGTCAAATTCGACTGCGCTCCAGAGTCTAATTCGACTCGCGGAGTAGTACTTTTGACACTATCGGAGTCGAATTTTTACTCAGTTTGTGTAGTTCCAAAAAGCTTACTTCGGAGGAAATCAATTTGACTTGCTATTTTTTGTAGTGTATAGCCTATTTCGGAGAGAGTCAATTTGACTCATCATTTTGTGCAGT
Source organism: Enoplolaimus lenunculus (assembly GCA_030248215.1). Classification (NCBI taxonomy): domain Eukaryota; kingdom Metazoa; phylum Nematoda; class Enoplea; order Enoplida; family Thoracostomopsidae; genus Enoplolaimus; species Enoplolaimus lenunculus. The sequence continues at coordinate 4,984 of JASANG010001918.1, forward strand.
GTACAGCGCCACCTCTAACTCTCTATCGGTGTAACAAAAACTGCCGTAAGTTTTATAACATTTGAACAATGATTTCTTCTAAATGCGTCTTAAAAGTGATAGAATTAATGGCTGAACTTGAGTTTTTTTGACCAAAAACAAGCGGAAATTTTTAGAATTTTAATTTGTTACACGTAGCAGTGACATTCATAAGTTAAACACCAGTCTGCTTAGCAGGTTTCGGTGTATTTTGAATGCTTTTGTCTTTTCAAAAATTTTAGTTTTTACACTACCAACGGGGTGCAACAGGAATCCCGGTTCCGGCATTTTTTGACCTTCCGGTTCTGGTAAATATTAACCGGATTTAAAAATTCCGGTATTAACTTTTGGTCGGTGGAAATTTAGATATTTTACTGAAAAAATGACGATAAAAATTAAATAGATTTCATTCATATAGTATATGAACCTTGACCATCGCCGAAAATAATCCATCGAGGGTAAACTTCGCTTCAGTGGATTATGAAAATCTAAAATACAGCAGATAAAGTGAATACCTATCTCCAACTAGTGCTATTTCACCAATAATATTGCAAAAAAGAAAATTAAAATGAATTTTTCGGTGGAATGTATTTTTCATTTTCCGGTTCCGTTTCCGGTAATTTTTTTCAAATTCCGATTCCGGTAAATTGTAATTCCTGTTGTACGCTGGCGTTTAGTATTCATAAGTTGTACACCAGTCAGCTTGGCAGGTTCTAAAAGTATGTAGGGAACCATTGAACTGAGACTAGCTATCACATTGTAGATCTCATTGTATATATATTATTTGTTTTTTGATGGATTTTTGTTGTAATTTGTGTTATTTAAAATATAAATATTACGTTTAATGCACACGTATCTGTGACCAATTTTTTTACTCAATTGAAACATTTTGTCTGCGTTATTAAAAAAATTACGCATGACATTTGGTATTTTTTAGAATTTGATGTTTATTTTTAGAATAATTTTTATTATGGTCTGGTACAGGAACCCGTTGGCTGTTTCCAAAAATTTGTGCTCTCAGACCCTAAGACGTCTAATTTATTATACTAAAACTGGTTGAGCTAATTGTTGTGGCATTTTAGAATTTGACCATGCAGTTCTAGTTTTGAACCAGGGTTCAAGTAAGAAACTGCTATATTTTGCCGCACACCCGTAGCCAGTTCACCTCGCTAGGTGGGCTAAAAAATTTTTCAGGAAAGACATTCAAGGGTTTTTATAGAGTTACAATCAATTTGAAAAATTTCTAGGGCACAGCCCCCTCTGGCATCTCCGTTTGGCTTAAAGATTTTTTGGCATTTTTCTGATTTTAGCGTGGTTTACTGTAATTATTTGTTAGGTTTTTTAACTGTATTCAAAGCTTGTTTTAACACTGTTTTACCTGAAAAAATGGTAATGTATACTGTTTTATACATTTTTTTTATTCACACGTTAGTATATCTGATTGCATGTTATTGTTACATTTTGAGCAATTTGCTGCAAACGCTAAAAATTTCAGGCCATTCGCGACCTTCTAATCGGTGTTACGTGGATGTTTTACTATCATTTCGGTATTCATGAACCACAATAAACACCAATTAAGAGCCAACGTTACGGTTTTGTTTTTGTACTAAATAAATTTTGCCGTATTAGCTACGCAGATGGCTTATCGCTACGAATTGAGACGACATATTTGTATTTAATTTTTAGTAAATTGTAGCTATTTTTGTCGTATAAATGGCTAATTTTAACTCAAAATTTAGGTCAATATTTGAAACAAAATGCGTTGACTGCAATTTCAAATGAATTTGTAATAATTATTTTCGTGCGATGCGTTTTTTTTAACCTTTGACGATTAATTATTAATTATAAGTGTACTTTTGTATATTTGTAATTGTATGTGGGGGTTATATTGTATTGAGCGTATTTTAGCGTTTACTATCTACCATACAACATAGTGATATAATCAAATTTAAGGTCGTGTCGAACACCTGTTGTTGCAGAAAAATTTCTACTGCATCTAAATAATACCAGCAAGGCTATACGGCAAAACACGGTTTCTGTTGGGAATCGTTTTCCTGAGGGACAGTTGAGAATAGTGTAAGAAATGAAAAATTTTAAGTAGTGTAAAATCTTTTCTATAAGCTTAAACGCAAGCCTAAGCATAACGTCTAGACTTAAGCAGCATACGCTTAAGCCAAAATTTTTAGAACTGTGACGCAAAATGTGAAATAGACTCAAGTTTAGTTAAACCATCTGAAAGCTGATATTTGAAAAAAGTTCAAGAAGTAATGTTAGTTTTAGAGCCATAACAGTAGATCAAGCATATTCCTAAGTCTAAATGTTAAAAAAACTAATCAAATAATATAGTGTACAATTTAAGCCTACTTTTTTAGACTCCTCAGAAACCGGGACGGCCTTAAACGTAACATTGGCCTGAGTAAGCGTAGAAACTTTCTGGACAAATTGTGAAATATAGGGTTTGTTATGATCAGCACAAAGTTAATTTACAGTTATCTGTTCATTACGTACCTCTCTTGCAGCGTTGAGTTTGCTAAAATTGCTAGTGTGCAGTCAACAGTTGAAAACTGCTACATGGTATACGCAAGTTTATTGCCGAACCAATTTTTTTACGTTATTTCATATTGTATGCATGCATATTTTATGCTAAATAAACCAACTTCAAAGCCAAAATCTTTGTGTTTATGCGTGAAATTTTTAATTATCTTTGTGCTTAGAAGCTATTCAAGGGTAGTTGAGCGAAAAAAAAACTGTTTACATTCGCTTACCAAACGAGAGCTGATACTTGTTTATTTGTTTATTGATATCAGGGTCGAATATACAGAAGTGGATAAAGCTGTATATTGCCATGAAATTTCCTGCTGAAACGAGCACAAGACTCGCGAATAACAAAATTATTCATATCCGAAATGAAATTTTTGCTACGCCTTTATCGGATCGATAATTTTCGCAATTTTAGGTCAAATAGAATGTTGGTTTTAGGAAATTTTTAGCTCATATCTGCCATATATGTTGCTTTAGCTCAAGGAAATTAAAACTTGTTTCATACACCAGTGACGGATCCATTCCTGGTGGAGGAATGCACAAGTGGAAAATTTTAAGTTTTAGCACATGTTCATACATATTTTACATGTATAAAAACAACCTAAAGTCACACATAAACTGATACGTAAACGAAAAGAACGTCAAAGTAGAGAAGATGTACTGATTAATGTGGATTTTACGCAAATTTCTAGCCTATAATATCTTGGTTGTCATTAGGACTAAGAGGTTTTATGCTCTTTTTCCCGTATTTTAAACAATCACCATAAGTGCCATTATAGCCTACGTTGGTTTTCAACCTGAAACAAATTTACAACCGGCAGCCGGTTGGGGGGATGCGTCACTTTATCTTCCCCTCCTGGATCCGCCCTTGTCAAAGACTTTGGTTTAAGCTTAATAAATCTATAATTGGCCGGAGCTGATTTTTTGGAAATGTTTTGACTAAAATATCCCAGTTTTGTAAAGTGCTAATTCTTGCAATTGTAAGCTTTAGTAGGATTATGATGCGTAGGCGAGTACTTTTGAAAGCTATGCGATAACAAATAATTTTTTTAAATCAAAGTGTGATTACGTACACTGCAATGCGCTCATTTATATATATATACATTATGCAAATGACGCTAATTCCTTCCAGATTCAATTTGGTTGGGTTGGGTGGTTCTCTTTGAACGATGCTTCAAAGTTTCTCTATGTCTATTTTTCGCATTTCACAGCGAATTCTGCAACTATATTTATCGGACAGTTTATGTATTGATTGACAACTGTTAGTTATGTTGTTAGTTTTCCTAAAATGCAAAACCATTTTAAATTTTGATATTCGTGTCAGGTGTCAGCTAATCAGCTACGTTCCACCTATAGTTGTGTTTCTAACGATAGGTTAAACCAGGCAAAGTTACCATTTTAGACAACTAAACTTAATAATTGAATGAACTCGAGTCGTAGATAAGTAAAGTTGAACTGATATTTTCAAGCTGTTTTCGTGAATTATGTATATGTATTTTTTTCATTATTGTCCATCTTTATTAATATTAAACAGCCGGCACGTGTAATACTTACGTGTCGCACAGGATAAGAAATGATTATTTTTCAAAAGTCAACGTTCGACTGCATGCCAACTGTCATGTGTTGCTTTCATTGCGTTCGAATTGCACAAAATTTCATAAATTGTACAAATATTGCAGCGAACCATGATACTATTATGTACATACACCTCATTAATAAGCCGATATATACTTATATACGCATATATATATATAAATATATATATATATATATTTATATATTATATATATTATGTATATACATAAGTGTAAGGGCTATTGCTTCACGGAGTACTCTGTAAATGGTTTGAGCCACAAGCGAAGACTGCGGCTTCAAACCTTCATTGTCGAGTTGCATTTCAAATTTTACCCCTGGAACTGGAGGAACTCTCAAATCTTTCGAAGGCAGCAGCCTAATGCGGCGCACGTTGCAGGCTTTATATCACAGCAGCTTAAAAGCGTTTACTTTTACAATTGTAAAATGCATCACAATGTGTTAACGACGTATAATATTGCAAAAGTAATGAATTTTGCACATGAAATACTGACTGCTGTTTCAAGACCGCAAGCGTTTATGATATTAATTTAAATCGCCGTATCATAGACGCGTACCGAGAGTAACAACTGAATAGAAAACCGTGGTAGGGTGTAAATTTGTATGAAAATGTTGCGTACTATCGCAAATTATCAACTACAGCCGTGAATAGATGATATTGCAATTTGTTTGCATATTAGTATTTCTAAGTTAAACAGTACCATATAGAGCCGTTCACGAAAACTTTGCTGCGGATGCGGTGGGATCAACTCACAACGGGTTTGAGGATTGATTTGGAAGCGAAATGAACGGTTTTGGATGAATTGACCCTCAATTTGCCAATATTAATTCGTTCGGCCAACAGTAATTCGTTAACGCTGTGTGGTGTTTTTTACGAGGCGAATACGTAAACAATATACGAAAAAAATAGTTTTGATCTGCACAACTGTATAGTACGTAACGCACCATGCATATATAAGCGTACAACCGAATAAGAGGGGGGCGAGTGATAGTTATTTGGCCTCTCCAGAGGGTCCCCCTTGTTGTTCGGTTACGGACTGTTATTTATTTTCAACCCGCTCTCCGCCACACTTCGTTACTGATGTATATCCGGTATTGCAACTATCCATTGAATAAAACGTTTATTTGTCTTGTATCAAAAGCTTGACCGATAACGCAAGGTTTTACTTAGGTATGTGCTTTCAAAACTTACGTACGCTTTAAAGTTTTGAACTCAACTTTAATTGGTCCTAGTCATTTAAATGCACTACAATTAGAGATAATTGACATTTATGGACTCTAATTAGGGTTTAGGGACTCTATCCGCTTACGGACACTTATTAGGAATACGGACTCCTATTGATTGGGACTCAAAATGAGGACCCCCTCTTATTGCTCTTCTCTTATTCGGGTCGCTACAGTATCCAAGATTTTGGATTGGTTTAGGCTAAGTCTGCTAGAATATTCAGTGTCTACTTATAATTCGTTAATATTAATGTTTAGCTATTACCAGAAACATCCTTTTTTTGCCATTACACGAGCCGCAACCTTTCGATCTGGCCTTCATGCGCTTCCATCGAGATCACAGCAGTAAACTGACACCTATATTCGTATTTAGTCAAATTCTTGTCTATTAGCATATTGTTGTACCACGGCTCAGATAGTTAAAAAAGCGTCAATAGATACTAAATTCGTAGTTGTGACATTCCAATATTCGTTGTATTTAACAAAATATGAAATTTGCGGTAATACGTTGGTTTCTTGGCAAAATGACTTGAAGTGTTCATATTTTAATACATTTACTTGGCCTATGGCATATAGTAATATACAGACAGGGGTGTAGCCAAAAATTGGCCAGTGATATAAGATCGGAGCCGGAACGTTTTTCTGTGTGACTTCAATAGAGTAAGCCTTTCCAATGTGAGCATTTATGTTCAAAAATGTTCTTTTTTCCAATATCCAACCTCTAAGACAACACGAATTACATCATATTAAATATACAGGCGTGTATATCAGACTAACGATGTGTGAAATCGAATCAAAATGCATGAAATAATAAATTTTTATGCAATTTGTCGGCGTTCTTAAATTTAACTGAGAGACGGGGTTTGAAATTGCGTCAACTTTATGTGATGGCTGTGGACATTTGTAGTCGGTACAAATCGAACACGGACCCGTTGCTAGCTCAACATGCTAAGAGAACGGAATAATAGCATGGGGGTCGTTTGGCAAAATTGACCATTTAGGTACAAGCAGGGGTTAAAACGTTTCTGCACGAAACTGAAATTTTTCCATGTGCCTAAGTTTCCCTGGCGGACGAAATTTGGCTGCGCGCATGTACAGCAGGGGGGGGGGGGTGGTCGTTTTCACATGTAAATTATACGTACATTTTATTTTCTGTAATATTTGTCATTTATAAGCCTTTTAGTAAGACTTTAAGTTATATATTTCGGCAGAAAATTTGAGAGGGGGGGTTGAAGGGTAACAGATGGTAAAATGTTTAGACTTAACCGTTATGTAAAATATGACGTGAAAATTGCCACATAACGCTAAAACGTTAAATTGCAGTTGCATGCAACTGCAGTTACGCAATATGGAAATCTGTGGGAAGAGATTGGTATAACAAATACACTGAAACGTTCGATTCTGAGTTTTCAGGACAACTCGATAAACAGTAACCGATTTGTTCCAAAACAAGCGTTCATGAGAAGCTCAAATATGCAAAAAATTTCCTAAAATAAGTCCATTTCAAGACTAAAACGCCGCCAGTTTGATGAGATGACGCAAAAATATCCAAGTACATAATCATTTTATTATAGAAAGTTTTTGTTTACTTTTGGTATAAATTATAAATGGTCAAATTGCGGCAAACCCTTTCTTGAATTCAATAGTGGAAACCAAAGTTTCTCGTTTCATGATGTCACCAGTTAAGTTTCTTCGTACATGGCTCGAGCGAACGAAGTCTTCGGTTCAATAGCGGCAGCGGTTGGAAGCTTTTGACACAACTTCTGAACAGAATTGTATCGAATGTGGGTGCGTTTCCAACCGTATATAACAGCGGTGTCACGACAATTCGTCGCACGACAACTTATAATCCGGAACTCTTCATCCGCACAGCGATTTCTCGACAATCCTTATGCTTAGGCTTAGTCTCAAGATTACGTTTAGGATTATGCATAGATATATTCATTGGCTTTAGAATACTGTAGGGCGATAAGTTGTCGGGCGACGAATTGTCGTAGAATGTATTTTTTGGAATTTGAATTGTAACTGCTAGAAACATTGTGTTTCTACATTTTTATTCTCAAAGCGTGTTCTCTATCAATCACTCAGTACGTGAGTACTCGTAATACTTAACATTCGGCTTACAATAACAATTTTTGCCAAAAACTATGGTAAAACTGAGAAAATATTTAATAATTATGGTAATTTTTGAGTCAATTTTAGCGTGTTGTACAGCTAAATTTTGAAGAATTGACAATAATTTCTCTAAACGCTGTCGAGTGTTTGTCGCCAAATTTTCAAAGGTATTCAATCTCCAGTTAAACTAAAACAGTAACGCCGTTCGTAAGTCATCTAAGCGTATCAATTAGCAAGTTTAGGTTTTTGAATATTTGAAACTAAAAACTCATCAGACCTCTTGTTAGTAAAACAGGGTATTATATATAGCTGGAATAACGCACATACGTATTTTGGGAGAATAACGCGCATACGTATTTTGGGCAACTTCCCAGCATTGCTTTGTTTACAATATATTCATAGAACGCAAACATAATTGTTCTGTAAACAGAAAATTTGCATGCAAATTATTGTGCATTCGTTAACATTTGTGCATTCGTTAACTTTTGTACATTGCACAAAGCCGGCTGACTACTAATTATATATAAGACCGCACGCACATGATTGTAATTCTTGTCAAAATATAAATTAAAACTGCTTAAAAGATATGGTTGCGAACCATGGCACTTTATGTATGCGGCGTCAAACATGGTTCCCTTATAGTTTAATTTAGGGGTAGCCATGTGATAGCGACCGCTCCTCTAAACAAATGGGGGTCGGCCAAAAACGCAACGCCGGGTGGTACATTTTGTACCGTGCGGCACCTAAGAGTTGCACACTCTTGTCATGATGCACTCTTGATAAAAGCAATGGCTCTAAATAGGAGTTAAGCCGAAAAGTTGCTCATAGAACTTGAGTGCGTGGTAAATCTAAAATATGAGGAATGCGACAATGTTTTTGAAAATTTAAAACGGTTAAGCGCATTTGAAAAATAAATTTAAAAATCATTAAATTATGTTGAGAGTATATTAATTGGGCGCTCTGATAATCGTTGACAAAATATTATTTTGATACGCTTTTCAACAGTATATTTCAGTGCTTTGTAGCGCTTACCGCCTACAAACTGTTGGTATTGCAATTGTAAACATAGCAGAATAACAGTTACAACAGCAATATATTTAAACTTTAGGGTTAACATTGTTAGCATACTGGCGCCGTTAGATATCAATATCGTACTAATATATATCATGACCCCCTGATTTTAGCGCTGTCTACAATTTTTAAACTGACATCTCGAAGGTCAACTATTAAGCCAGTAACAGGATTGTACCAATTGACGGGGGAGCAAGCTAGGAATCTAGAGTTGTTTAATAAACTTTTCGTTCCAACTACATTTTGCATAACAGTTAATTTTATGTTGAACGCATACATAGCTACGTTCAGAATACCGTGTATAATTTTTACGAAACATTAATCACATCCTATTAACCTATCCGGTTTAAGGAGCGGCATGTTGATTTCTCAAAACTTACAAAGGCGCCTAAGATTTTCCTTGGGGGCCAAAGTTGTTTTTTTCCGCCTAGCGACGGGCCTCGGACTTTTTTTTGATGCTGCAGTTTCGGTTCAGTTGCCGGCCACGTCGTTTTTGAATCTGGTCCAGTATCTTTGCACCTTATATTTTTAGGCTCATGTAAAGATCAGGGGCGGAACGTTATATTCCGTGGGACTGGTATAGATTAAGCTTAAGCGTTGGACTAATTTTTTGCTTAGTCTTATGTATAAGCTCATTAAAGTGTATTGCACACATTCAATGATTTTGTCAACTTGGCTGTGTTTATAGTATTCATACTAAATGCATATTTTGTCGTTCTTTCGGTCCAAATAGACTTCTTGTCTTGTCTTACGTGTAGGCTTTAGGCTTAGAAATATGCTTATACTACTGTTCCGACCCTGTTATAAACATTGGCCGATTTTTACAAGATTTGCGCGCCTACAGTGTCGTTTATCGCACGAATCTAATAATTGCGCAGAATAATGAACGTGTTTTTTATTGTCCATATTTTCACTGCATTTTGCTAAATTTTTTTCGCCAACTTAAAAACCTTTACTGCTGCAGTTTGCATCGGCCAATTTTCATTAAATCGGAAGTAAAATTTACGAAATTTCTAAGCAAAAAAGTTGTTGTCTCAGCTTGTTTTTTAAACCCAAATTTCGTTGTCTGCCGCCTGCAACGGCTCCGTAAGTCTGTCATTTGTTTTACATTAACTGTAGTACCGGGCACCGGATAGAGTGGCGCATAAACGCTTACACACCCGTGAGCTAACATTGCAAAAATAAGCTCTTTATTTAACTGCGCCTGGCGTTTCATTCATAAATTATACACCATTTTTTGATTTTCATTGACACAAAAAAACCTCGTTTGTGTATACATTAGATAGGAAAAATGTAAACATTTGACTATCGAAATTAGGTATTAGCTAAGTAATTTTTTTCTAGTGTTTTAATAGATAAACATTGGTTATAGGCGCCATTGAAATTTAGCCAGGAAAAAAACAGCAACACGTCGTACCAGATTATAATACGACGTCCCGACAATTGAAATTTATGACTTTTGGGGGGGTGGGTGTGAACGTTTATATAAATAATCGTTGAAAATATTTCGTGTATTTAGTATCGAAGCGCTTCACAATCCTTAGAGTGTTTTATCAGTGCAAGAAGCGGTTGGCGCTTGTTTTATTGGTGATCACAAGACTAAAGACTTTGTGTACAAGTTTTACATCTGGGATATTTTATAAGATACCGTTCAATTCGACGGTGTAACTCTATAAACAGCTGATTGATTAGTAAATAAATCGTTTGACATTTGAATTTAAGCTTAAAACAAATATATAACTTACAGGTTTTTGGGCCAATGTTACTTTTATGGGCGTAACAGTAGATTAAGCGTATTTGTAAGCCTAATCCTAAGCCTAAGCAAAAAACTGTAATCTAGAATCTAAACCTACTCTTTTATAGATTCACCAGAAACCTGGATGCACCTTAAAGTAACATAGACCAGTTTTTGCCTGAAATCGTTGCGGTTTTGCCTGACGACCAGGAACTGCCAGAAATGAAATCAGGCGAGGGGGCCCAAAATATTTTCCTAACATAGAATTTTTAATACTGTACATAAATTTTTCGAATAGGGGTCTCAAAATGTTCGTAACGAAGGGGGGGGGGCGGGGCCGAGACGTCTCTCCTGTTGCATACGTGTGACACTGGTTGTGTGTTGTTTTGGTAATCTTTATTCAAAATGGCGCCTGGTGTCGCAGTGTAGATATTTTAAGCTAAACATTGTTGAAAAAATTTATTTAGTAATAATTAGATTTAAAAGACGAAAAAAAGCAATAATTAATAGTGTCGGCTAGAATGTGCGCGAAAAATTGCGGTGTATTTGACGATTTGTTGCACTGACATTTTTGTCAGCTTGAAAATCGGCAAAGCATAAAAGTATTAGTGAACTTTATCACTAGATATGAGCAGAGAAAATCAATTTTTAAACGTAAACGCGCGGGCGAAATACAGCTGATTTGATAGCTTGCAACAATTAAAAACCCCGTAACCCCTGAAATTTGAAAATCTTCCCGCTTACAATAAAGATATCACAAGATTGTTTGGCGTAGCCAAAAATTCTTGATTTCCTATTTACTGAGTAGTCATTTCTTTGATATAGTGTATACATTGTTAAAGCGTTTGAACTTCTAGCACATAAGGAAAATGATACTTCCAGGGTGCAACTAATGGACCTTATTTGACATTATTTATGTTACCACAGCTAATGCTGGAACGCCCAAAACACGTAATCCAGCCCATGTAAAGATCTGGGGCGGAACGTTTTTCTGTGGGACTGCAATAGAGCAAGCTTAAACTATAGACGAATTTTTTGCTTGTCATAGGCTTAGGCTTAGGAATACGCCCATTCTTACGCTTAGGCTTAGGCTTAAGCTTATGCTTAGGAATATGCTTATAATACCGTACCACCTCTGTTCTTTACATTGGCCCGTAATCTCTAGGCACAATTCCAACACAGAATAAAGTTTGCTGTGTAAAAATTCATGATTATGCATATACATTGATCATATAATACGTCCGTAATTTAAGAAGGTTCCATGTCATTATTGTCACATGTTTCGAGATGTTGGTTTTGCAAAATGTTGCAACCACTTTGACTGGTTGTTATGATTATTATTGTCAATAGTATATAGATGTAGGACCGAAACTCCGCCCACTTTTTTCAACAACAAACGATAACAAACAGTGAATACCAAATATTAACTCCCTTTGGAAATTATGATAGAAATCTATCTGATAGGTAACTTAAACTATTTATTCCATTGAGTTTTCGCTAAGACAAACAAAGAAATATTGTGAAACAATTAAAAAACGAATGTATGATGTTGATGAATGTGCGAAAATTTCGGCGCCTGACAACGTGTCGGAGTGTCCATAAAGCCTTTGAATAAATGCAAGTATTATCATAAGCGTAAGCCTAAGCCTAAACCTAAGCAAAACGATGGGTGACGAATTGTCGAGTCGATAATATTTCGATTACAAATTGTCGGGTGACGAATTGTTGTGATACCCATGTTGATAACACATTGATTTAGGTGGGTTGACAAATCAAAGATGCATTGTTCGAAAAATGGCTTGGGCGAAAGCCTTACGTCCTGTAGTCTGTAAACGGGGACTTGGTGATTGGTCCAATCTTACTAGAATGAAGACACTTCTTGCAGGAGGCACTTCTGAATTTGAGTGCGTCCATTTCGCTTGCGTGTACAAGTTACATAACGTGAACTTTGTATTAATGGCATTAGGTCAAATTGGAAAAAAAATAGAACTTAAACGATAAACAATTAGTTAACATAGAATTTGAAGACATCCCAAATTTGAACTAGCGCTGGCTATTAAATACCATGTAGTAATTCTTTGACTCGTACGCTCAGAACACTAACCCGAACCAGAAAGATAAGCATAAGTCCCCAGTCGGAAAACATTTTGTGACTAAATATGGTAGCCTGCCTTAATACAATCTCCCCTCGCCAAGAAAATTGGCACACATATATAGCATACAGTAAAAAATTGTGTTTCGTAACTTTTTCCAGCTAGCCGGCCTTCAGAAATTTCTAGATCCACCAACGGCCCGAATTGAAAACTTTACTGCCACATTATTTTTTTTAATTTTTAGTGGAATTTCACTGCTGCCTTACTGTTACTTTATTGTCAAATCCTTGTCACCAATTTTTTTCCCGTTTACGGGTGCCAAAATCGTGTTTCCCTTGAGGAATTAAACCGAGCGAGCGTGTATATACACGTAATTAATTTCTGTGCACGCCACCCGAAGTTGTACCCCCACCGCAGAGTTGCGTGTATAATTCAGCTGTGATTTCTTTGTTTTTCGACCAGCAAGCCACATTTTTCGTTATGCGCGTGTTTTCTTTCATTGTTTATTAATTCTTTGAATATTGTTTTTAGTGCTAAATTCCCTTATGAATTTATTATGTGTAACCGTAGTTCGCCCAGGCGTGCCTATGATGCGCGTTCTGTTTTAAAATGCAGTCGCAATTATTAATTGCAATATTGCAACCGTGAACAATAATTGACTCAAATTATTGTTTACTTCTTCGACAAACAAAGGAACTGTCTCTATGTACTGCGATTAGAGGGACATGGACCAGTAAATGGAATCCGTATTTTTAAAGGAACATTCTGAACGCGCTCCTTGAGAGGAAGGGTCCAATATTATAGGGGTTTGGCCGTGTGGCGACAGGAAGACTTATACACACAGGAAAACTCAGGCATACGTGTACGTTTCGTACACCTCATATTCAACATATGATACTCATACTACGACTCTTATGAAAAGGTCAAATACAGCGCGAAATCAACGCAAAGCGTTCGTTCGACTTTTATACATTTTGCAAGCTGAGTGCAATTTGTGAGTTAAGACCCAGAAACTCTTACTGCTCAGTGGTAAATTACACAATACTGTTTACGTTTTATAGACAAAGGTCAAGTTTTGATAAAATTGTTCGCCAATGTTACTTTAAGGGGCGTAAAAGTAGATAAAGCCTAAGCCTAAGTCTAAGCGTTTCATAAATGAGTGCCTAAGCTTAAACCTAAGCAAAAAAATGTAATTTAGTATCTAAACCTACTCGTTCATATACCCGCCAGAAACCTGGACACCCCTAAAAGTAACATGGGCCAAATTGTTTATGCCGAAAATTTTATGCAACCGAATTTCTCGACGAAACCTGGGTGGATGTTGAAGTTCAAACCCAGAAACTGTTAATGTGCAGTAGTAGTAATTACACAATTACTGTTTACGTTTTAAGACAAAGGTCGGCGTTTCGAAAATTACACCAAACCCAAAATTTTATGCAAGCAGTAGTAGTAATTACACAAGCGCGTAGCAAAGGCGGCGCAAAATTACACCAAACCCAAAATTTTATGCAACTAAATTTTGTCGATCGAAACGATGCAGGGACCGACTTGTTTACAATGGCGTTTGATTGGTGAAATTGTCGTCAGTGTGAAACGATAGCATTTTTGCTGACGAATGAGAATTTGGTGCCAGTTGGTTGATCATGAGACAAAATTATTAGTTTGTAAACAACCAGCGACGCAGCCACGGTTTCTTCTCAGGATGATATAATACTGATCAAAACGATTTTTGTTCAACGATATTCTAAACGGTCTTTGCAAAACTATTGTGAATTTTTACAAGTTACAAGAGCGAGAAATCTTCAGTGTCTCCGCTTGTACATAGAAAAGAAGTTTATTTGGACCGAAAGCACGACAAAATATGCATTTAGTATAAATAGTACAAACACAGCCAAGTTGACAAAATCACACCCCTTCATACAAATTTGGGAAATTTCAAACATTTAGCCGTTTTTTCACGGCGTCTTGACGAATTAGCCAAAAGAAAAAAATCGAATAAGATAAACCTTAAAAGTAACAAATAAGTAAGTTTAGATGCTCTAAAAAGCTTAAATTAAGTTTAGTTTAAAGGTTTTACTAAATTTTATATCCAACCATATTTGTAAGCAGTAGAGTCCTAAAGAACATATTTTTTTATTTGTTTGCATGTTACTACATGGAAAAGGCGTTATATATAGCCCTGGCGTCGGTAAAAATCCTGGTCCCGGGGCAACTCTAAGATATATAATGTATGGTACGAACGGGGACTACCGGCGCCGTACGGTTAACGGACGGAGCTGTACGGGTGACGGACGGTGGCGGACTGCGCCGGACGTCGAATAGAGAGCAACACTATGATTCTTTGGATGATCTGAGATATATCTAGGACAGGGATACACTCATAATTAAACCAACTGGGTATATGCCGTAGGCACATTTTGGTACGATTTTTATGTAGAAATTCACAATTAACATTGGTTGCCCTGCAGTCAAAGCAAAAATTTCGAGGCGTCCAAAGCGAGTTAATTAACTTTTGAGTCATCTTACATTAATTTTTTGATGCACTAATTAAACTAATATCTACATCCAGCTGCGCTAAAAATTGCCTAAACAATAAATATAAGAAAAGCATTGGCGTTTAATTTTTACTAAATTCTCAACGGAATACGACGAACCAATTATTCTTCGGTCACAAAACGATCTCTTACGTAATTGTGACGACTGAATAAATATTTTCGCGCGCGCTTAAAATACGCGCGCGTGCGTCGATTTCTTACCGCCAAACCGCAGCACTGGTTGCTATAAACTCACAAATTTTGCTCACCCGAGAGTATACGAGCAGGACGGAACGCAAATTTTCAACCGTAGTTAAACGTGAGCAGATGTTGAACCTGGCTGATTACAGAACGCAAATACGCACGCTTGTTGAGCATGAACAAATCCCGTTAGAATACAATTGTCTTGAGATTTCAACTTCAATTGAAATTTACGAGCATCTTCGTAACTAAACGCGTCGAATGCCTCTGAGTTCAGGTACGCATCCGCACATGTCTATCAGTCGAGACATTACTCAACGGTGCCTTTTGACGGGTTTTCTGACTCGGGGGCGCACACGCGATGTCAAAGCGGATCGCGAGCAAGAAGCCAAACGCAATTGAAGGACTTTAAATAATAACCACCAAAGTTTTGATTTTAATCCCTGTTGGGATCTCGGCCTGGGTGCCCTCATGGATCTTGTATACCGTGCAAAATTTGCAATTATTGCACGATATTACAAGTAATTGTTTTGCATAAATTTTGAACGCTTCGCTTGCGTATTGTGAAACTTGCATGGTTACATCATCTTGCAAACGGATACTACAACGAAACGGCAATCTTTAGAGACTTTGAGGTATATTCTCGTTCAATTGAAGTATTTCAACGTCTGTGTGTATGTTTTAGGATGTATTTAATTATCAAACACTTGCGGGAATGAATTAGAATATTATTTAACTGCAACTAAGTAGGGGGTCAGTTAGTAAATGGATTGTGAAATTTAGCAAATTTGCAAGACAGAATCTGGGGTGTAGACAATTTGAATGAAGCAGTTTCCACTACGAGATCCAGTTAAATTTCTGTTCTTAAAGGAATCGAAGTTAATTTTTAACCCTACCCATGTGGTGATTTTTAGCGCTCAAAGCGACATGGCGTACAATAGTAGGCCCCAAGTTGAAATTTCTTTGTGGGAATGGAACCGGTATGACCATGCATCTGTTTACTACCAGCATACTGGAACCAGCTGAACATCACGTAAATTTATCGCATCCGTAGTCGAGGTATATTTACTATTAAAATAATGTTAAGTTTACCAATTTTAGCAATCTTTAAAAACGATAGCAATTTTTTGTATTAAAAACACGAAAAATTTCACTTTCGAACTCGCTGCTGTTCGCATCCATGGCATAATCCACTGAAGCCGGAACCGTCGGATTATCGCCTGCTTGTCCAGACAGCAGGTTTCCGGTTGTGTCATTTCTACTGCATTCCTGGCAAATAAATAAACCACACCTGTTTGCGTACATCAACACTATGCGTGTGAACGTCGAGTTTTTATTTTCAATCAGAAGCAGCTGCAAAAAATGGTGCTAAAAACCCCATCGAAAAGTGCTACTACTTATAGTAGTCATACTTGTCATACCAAAATTCAAACAAATTAATTGGTACAGACAATATGATGATTTTATATTTTATCTTATACAAATCTCATTTTTCTATGACAAAAATCTGGTGCGCACGCAAGAATTATCCGGCCAAAGGCGGACGTACTAAAAACGCCAAAAGTTTGGCTAAGACTAATTCAATATGACATGCTTTGGCCTTATAACACAAATCTTGCATCGTTTGCTGATGTAAAATGTTAGTATAAAATTGTGTCAGGAGTTAACGTCAAATCCGGGGACGGTTCAGCCGCGGGGGTGGCAAAACACTCGACCTACGAAATGGAAAGATTTGAATCTGAAATATTTTGGTGCGAAATTTTCTCGGAAAAAAATTTCTCGAGATAGAAATTGTAGCTTCTGGCATGGTTTTCGCTTGGCATAGCAGTCAAACATTTACCAGGTTTAGGTTCATTGCGTTTCGCTATGTACTGTTCATGCGTCAGGCACAGTGCACATAAATTTTCTACATGTAGAGTAACTTAACCTAAACCCGATGGTGTATATTACACAAAATATTGTTTCAAAATGTGATACGTCTGCCTAGGTTATTCCCTTCTTGTATACGATAAAGACTTGCAGTCAGCTGTATGCCTTTGGTGTCATTTTCTCACGCTGTTTTTTCTGAAACCATGAAAAAAACAACCGTTAAACAACGTTTAACGCGAATACCTCAGCCGTGCATAACCTTAGTTTCATTCATATATTATATTTTGTGACATTTTTATTGTTAAAAAATGTGCAACCAGCGAAACAGTTTATTTTCTACAATTACAGCTTTTTTTTCGTCGCCGTATCACAATTCCACCCACAGCTTCCGCTCTGTCAAATGCTAAACGTTTCAAAAGATTGCCGGCAGGGAGGCTCAAGTATATTGGCAAATCGAGAAAATACTTAGCATACTTTTATTAAATTCGTCAAGGGCGGAGAAAATATGGTTGTTTTAGGGGCGGTGGGGGCGAAAACTTCAGAGAAAATATTGTTGTTTTAGGGGGGGGGGGCGAAAATTTTTGTTCAGTGTTGTCTTTCGCATTCACATTGTTTCAACCACGCCGCTTAAAATTAAAGGCAAACGATTTGAAATTTTTAAAATATTGTAAAATTCAAGGGTTTGAGCTGATTTGTACAAAAAAGCTGGGGCATTGGTAAAAAATTTGACCCTGTCGATTAAAGCATTCAGGACTCGCCGTCATGAGTGCAGTAGCGTATCCGGTCGGGGATAACCGATGTATTCCAACTCAACCCACCCTGGCGTTCTGACAATTTTGCGATACAAATAGTTCATCTGAACGTTACATTGTGTTTTGTTCCAAATAAGGTGGTGGGTAATATAGCGAGGTTACAACGCGGATTCGAAAATTTTTACGACTTCGGCGCTATTGGATAATCTTAAAATATAGAATAATTTACCTAAAAGCGCATTAAAATTGCAAAATTTTGCAACACCAAAAAAGCTATATTACCAGGAACGTAGCCATCACCCTGCTAGAGGGAGCTAAAAAATTTCAGGAGGGGCACACAAGGGTTACCTTTGACTTGTCAGCAAGGTTGAAAAATTTCTAGGGGAGCCAAAGGTTTTCCAGGGCGTGGCTGAGCTACCTGTCCACCCCCACTTGGCTGCGGGCCCGTATCCTGTCCGAATGAAAACTCTGTTATATTATTCAGAACGTACTGGAGTATTTAACTTGGTTTCAACTCAACTGTACATGATACATCTTTGCGGGTAGCACACGGGGTACGTTAAGATTTATCGTAGCAGGGATTAATGTCGGAAAAAATGTTCGACCAGGGACGGGCGAATATACCCGGTTGGTGGGGCACCGCTCCTGGGTTTCGTAGTTGCAACCGTGCATACTCACGGCAATTGCAAAAATGTCTTAGGCACACGTAGCATATAAAAGAGGCTCATGGTAGTGTCACAGCAACCCAACCGGAAATTGCATTTAGTGCAAAAAATGCAGTCAATATATATTATGCACATATTTATATCATATTGCGTGCAATATTGCAAAAATTGCACCTTTACATAATGTAATAGTTGGCTAAAATTTATTGTCTTATAAAAACACAACAGAACAAAGCCACGTGGTTAAAATGCGCAAAGATTATTAATACTCATCCGCCCACAATGAAGGACTGTCCAGACTTTCGGCATACGTATGAAAACCGAAAAACGGTTTCATAAATAAAGTATGTTTTTGGGGGTAATGTATATGTCGTAGGCCAGTATCTGCTATTCAGGCCAATTACTATTATCAAGAGTGCATGATACCCTTTAACAAGAGTATGCAACTGGGTACATTCTATGTAGAAAAAATGTACCCAGCGCGCGTTGCATTTTTGGCTTACCCCCTATTTGGGGGGGTCAAAACCTCCATCTATGTTGAATTTCATGTGCTAATGTATATACTAAAATGTGGTCCGATTACATTTTCGGTGTTGGCTGGTGGATAGACGTGTAAAATGAACGTAAAATTGACCCCCCCCAAAATGAGGGGGGTAGGCCAGAAACGCAACGCGTGCCGGGTACATTCTTTAATACACAGAATGTACCCAGTTGCACACTCTGGATAGAGTGATCATCCACTCTTGCTATTAGCGTGTGACAATTTGGTATTGCGCTCAGATAGCAGTCCTAAAACCAACATACAATAACAAGAAATTAGACTGGGTCAATTAGTTATTGGCCTGAACTATGTATATATATTGACACTTAGAATTGGCAATTCGTAGAGGCTTAAAGAAAGATGTTTGAATGATATCTCTAGAAATTTTTAAGAAAGACTCGAAAAAAGCCACTTTTACCTGTGTTAGGGGAAGCATTTTTAAACTGTAAATTACAGTGAGTTGATGTCAACTCAGAATGAGTTGAGAGTCCACTCAGAACTGTGAGCTCTGAATTAGGTCGTTCAGAACTCAGAATACTGAATTGTTATGACTTATTGTTAGTCAGTTAATCAACTCACCCTGAAATGAATCAGCTCACAGTGAGTTAATATTTTACTGTTTATTAAATTCAACAATAATCAGATATAACGAATTCTCTCTCTGAGTTGATTCACCAACTCGTTGGGATTTACAGTGTATAGCACACTTCAGTGTTTTATATCATTCCTGAAACGAAAGTCAACATAGTTAATTTGTGATAATTGAACAGAAGTTAAATTTTAATTGGTAAGCCAGGTATTTAGTCAGAACTGGATCGTATTCCCAGATCAAACAAAATTGACAATTTTTCCCATTTGTTATACCGAACTACTGCCTGGTGCCGTTCAGCTAAAACAACGAATTTTCGGAACAGCAGATGGTTTAACAACACCAAACACTCATGAGAGATACGGTGATAGAAAATCACTATAAATGAGAGTAAACGATGAACGTAGAAAGTTATATTTTTACTCGAGGAGACACGACTTGAATATCGGCGATAATTCTTCAAGGCTAAGGTTGACCTTGGTCTACCCCTAAATACATCGGCCGTTTTTGAGCGAAACGTAGAGTTGTTCGAACAAACTCAGCGCAACAGCACATTTGACAGTTTTACACAAACGGATTTTCAATGCGAGATTATATCGGCAACAAAATCTCTATATCTCTTTTGGGGTGGGATTTTTTTTACCGTCGCCTCCCTCCTACATTTGTCAACGCAACCGAGACAACAGATGGAGTTGAAAAATTACTAGCAGCCAATATTTGGTCGTACAACTTTATTGTCGCGAGAAAATATGCATGAATTGAACTTTTTTTTGCTGCGTTCAAATACGGAAGAATACTGAAAGAAAACGATATCGTTGCTGTTGTGGTTGGATACACGTGCGTCAAGCTGGGTCTGTTGTGAACTGCTGCCGCAACGGCTGATGTACTCTATTTGGGGCAGTTGCGAAAAGGTACAGAGCCGGCAATGTGTTGGTTTGAGTCAACAAAGTAGCACTACAAAGCGTTACCTTCTGACGTAATATGTATGTATTGCTAAATAAATTGTGACTGGCTTTACGCTCGTGTGGTTTTCACTGTAGTTCATTTTTTGGTTGCTGGCAAGTTAAGAGAGCGACACGCGTTTGGTTTTTCGCTAGCGGAATTTTCGTTAGGTCTACGTTTATGCATTGGCATCTGTTTGCCTAAAACTGTAGTTTGTCTACGTAGTTTAGTACACTGCAAATGCCAATAAGTTGATTAATCTACTCACTAGCGGAGTTGGTTACTTCTGAATTAATATCAGTAAACGTTAACTCATTGTGAGTTGAGTTGATTTTCACTCTGAGTTGAGTTGACTGTGGGCGAGTTGATTAATTAACTTAGAATGAATTTAATCAACTCAATATTCTAAGTTCTGATAGTCTTAACTCATTCTGAGTTAAAATGAACTCACTCAAATTTACAGTGTATAAACGTTGAATTTATTTTCTGATGAGTTAAAATTTCGTTTCAAGCTGCAATATTTTCAATTGAACAGTTTACGTTTATAACTGTTTAATGTATTTTGTGAGCTCCGAAACACACACACATTCAAAAAATTTCTTTTATCTGGCGCCATGGTGAAATTAGCTGAAATCAAAACGTCTCGTGTAGTATGTGATTTGATAGATAACTATTATTGTATCTTGCAAATTTAAGCCAGCCCAGGTACAAACTTGAAGATTATTTTTCACCAGAAATACGCAGGGGCAATCAAGGTTTCCTACAGATAATTTGAGTCTGGCGGAGTCGAATTTGACCCAGTTTGTGTAGTCCGGAAAAGCCTATTTCGGAGAGAATCAATTTGACTCACCATTGTTTGCAGTATATATGGTTGCCTTCTCTGGAATAGTAGTCTATTGTACACTATTCCCAATACGAGTGCTCTCATGGGTATAGCGGCGGGCCCAGAAATTTCTGACTGGAGACCGTGTGAAAAGTTAAAACTATGCTATATATGTAATGTGCCAATTTTCAGCTAATGTAAAGATCGAGCGCGGAACGTTTTTTGCGGGACTGACTGAAAAAAAAATAGATTAAGCTTAAGCTTTAGACTATTTTTCGCTTAGGCTTAGGCTTTTGACCCAATTTTCCGAAGGGGAAATTTGTATGGTAGTGACTGTGGCATTATCATTTTAACACAAACGTATACATAGGTGCGGAAAAGACTTACTTAACCCTAAACCTAAGCCTCTGGCGTATCCAAGATCTGAGCCTAAACTTTAACCTTTAAGCTTTCAAAATGAGGCCGAAACATGCAGACGGGTCATTTAATAATCTTCAAACGTGACAGAATACAGTTTTTTCAACTCAGTTACAAAAAACAAATATTCTATTAAAATTCAATTCATTTCAATAAAGCAAATTAGCTAAAACTGTCATTTTTAATAAAAAAAGCGTTCAACTCAAATAATTTTAAACTGGTGGAAAAACCTGTACCCCCGATAAGATACTTGACAACGAATACACAAATTTAAATTTACCAAAAAGTGTCACCATGAACAAAAGGGGCATTTCCTTTTACCACCCTGATCTGGCAAGATTTCATTTATAGATCGTCTTCAAGTCGAACAACTCAATCCATGTAAAGGCGCATGTATAGAACAGGGCCGGTCGTTTGCCGGCGGGGCTGTAATAGAATCCGTTTAAGCTTTAGACTAACTTTTTTGCTTAGACTTAGACTCAGGCTTAGGCATACGCTTAAACTACTATTCCGGCCGTGTTCTATATATTGGCCCACGTAACGATTAGCAGCGGAATGTTATTCTGTAGGACTGGAGCATAGTAAGTTTAAGCTTTAGTCTAACTTTTTTGCTCAGGCTTAGGTATCAGCCATTATTACGCTTAGGCTTATGCTTAGAAATATGCTTATATACTACAGTTCCGCCTCTGTTCTATACATTAGCCGACAATTCTTACGCTACGAGGCTTACACTCATGAGAAAAATTTTGATAAATTTTTCGAATATAATTTTCAAATTAACAGACGAACTTGTTGCAATATTTGTTTTCAAACGCGCTAAATTTGTCACATTTATAGCAGAATTGTCTCTATAATTTAGGTTAAATATTGTCTAAACAAAGTTTAAATGTTTTCATGCTTGTTCGTATCTTTCAGACAATAATTATGCTACAAGCATTTTTAGTATTTCGAAAACTGTTAATACAAACCGTGTCTACTGATCACGTTCTCCTTGAGACGTTACATAGCGGCGATGAGAAAGTAAAATCGTATTAACCCAAAAAAATAGTAAAATTTCCATCGGCAGTATAAAATTTGAAATATTTTCAAACATTTAACACCCTATATTTTTGTTGGTTGCATCAAAATTGTCACGGTTGTATATATTACAACTGTTTACTAACAATAAATTAATATGAATTCATGATGTAATGTAAAATACGCGAATTTGTCAAATATATTTACTTTGTCGAATTTATAAATTCATAGCTAAAGGCGACGGTAATTTTTTTTGGCGTGAAATTTTCATACGAACAGGGACAGGGCATAGAACAGGGCCGGCGTCAGGATAGTTGGTCCCCTACAAACTGGTACGAAGGCGGTCCCATTGATCTAAATCTGGTTTCAATGTATTTGCAAATATAATTGAAACAGGATATCACGACAATTCATTGCCCAAAAACGCGTCGACCGACAACTTGTAATCCGAAATTTCATCAATTCGACAATTCGTCGACTATCATTATGCTTAGGCTTAGGTTTACGATTACGTCCAGGATTATTCGTTGAATTATTCTTAGGTTTTAGGGCACTGTTTGGTCGTCAAGTTGTCAGACGACGAATTGTCGCAGATTCTTTAGATAGTATACGGTTACTAAAATATGTAAATTTTGAGTTAAGTTTTTTAAAACACTTTGAGAACTTGAAATATATAGGTTGGCTGGCTAAAATTCCCTTCAACATTAGTCATATCCTCTAGTGTAGTTTTATGTCAACCTCGCTGCTTTGATAAGTAGCTTAGGCTTAGGAATATGCTCATTCGCAGGCTTAGGCTTAGGCTTAAGTTTAGGCTTAGGAATATGCTTAATACTCTATTCCGCCCCTGTTCTTTACATTAGCCGGTCATGTCAACAGTTGAGCAGGAAGGATAAAAGCTAACATTAATAGTTTACGGTATTTCGTGTGAAATTTTTTGCATTTTTGCACCACTGCCATTATATTTTTTGAAAAACGCGGCTGTATTTAATTCTAGATGTACTTAAGCGTACGCAAAATATGACCCCTGGTTCCCGGAAAAGCCCCAGTTGTAGGTTCGTCTCCATGATGTCGGCCAATAGTTGTGTTATATTTCCGGTTGCAGGCATTAAACTTTGCTAAAAAACATTAATTGATATTTTGTCTGAATCACTTTTTTTGTGTCTTATCTGTCAAATGTGATAGACACTAAGCTTGTAATAAAATGCCGTTTTTGCAATATATACAACATTTTTTCACTCAGAAAAAATACAAAACTAAACGAAATAAAAAAAACAGGGCCCATACTTATTTTCGAGGCCTGTTCACTAAGCCTAAACCTAAAGCCTAAGCGTAAGCCTAAACATAAGCTAATCCTAAGTCTAAGATTAAGACTTTCAGTCTTTAAGCCACAGTCTTGCTCCCGTTACAAGCGCACTGTCTCGTATAAATCACATGTACTAAACGCAAGGTATCGTGTGGTTCCAGAATATTAAATATTGAAACTGTTCCGCGCAATGTGAATATTTCAATTGCAAAATTTGCAGTTGGACTTTAATTGGCAATAATTACGTCATTTTCATAGAAAATATCCTGAAACTTCAAAACAATCTCAATTGAGGACCAAAAATTTCGTTATACTCAACTTATTTTTTGCTGGAATCAAACAATTTGGTTTTTGAACAAAAACCGGTAAGGCACCAAACTTGTAAAAATATCCATAAAAATCGAATTTTTAAAAAAATCAAATTCAAATGTGAAATGATCGTGAAGTATGTCATGAAAAGCTTAAATATTCGAACAAAATTTTTGCACCATTTTGTGGCACAAACTGACAATGGTGAATATTAACCATAATCACCCGAAAGACACATGCTAAGTTAGGTTTTATTGGTAGTTCAGCTAAGGCATGACGTTTTCAGATATGGCTGAGCCGTTGAAGGTTGTAGGTATTTGTTAAAAGGTTCGTTTTAACCAAAATTTTCAAATGCTTGACTGATGTTAACGGATAAAGAGCGTGGTCACTTAAAGTCTCAAGTATAGTAATTTCAGACCAAATTGCGAGAATTAAAGAAACTATTTGCCCCTAAATGGAAACATATCTAAAATATTCAAATGTTAACATTTATGCAAACAGCAGCGGATCAAACGCGGCGAGCCGGCAGGAACTAAAAAACTGCGATTTATGAAGAACAAGTAGTTGACGTCTAGACCCAGAAATTTTCGCTATAAACCACACAACTTGTTATAGAATGCTTTCATTCATAAAATAACCCGGCCCATGTAAACATCAGTGGTGGAATGTTTTTCTGTGGGTCTGGAATAGAGTAAGCGTAAGTTTTAGACTATTTCTTTAGCTTAGAATTTAGTGTTAGGCTTTGACTTAAGCTCATTTTTGCGCGTAGGCTTAGGCTTAAGAATATGCTTATACTCACCGCCCCTGTTCTATACGTCGGTTAAATTAATGCTGTATGCAATAAATTGTATCATTTTTAACTGCGTTTTCGATCGAAACTTCATTCTGATTGGTTGTGTAAAAATCCGATACCACAAATGTGAATGGAATGCGTTTCATGTTCCGAACTTTTACTAAACCTTCGACATTTTTAGTTCGACTTTAAAAATTCCAGATTTTGCTCCAAACAGGTATGCTTTACTGGTAAAGATTACACACATTTTTTCAAAGTTATTTCGATTTGGGCCCACATAAAAATCAGGGGCGCAACGTTTTTCTGTGAGACTAGAATAGAGTAAGCTTAAGCTTTAGACTATTTTTTTGCTTGGCTTAGGCTTAGGCTTAAGCGTAGGAATACGCTCGTTTTTACGCTTAGGCTTAGGCTTACTGCTTAGGAATAAGCTTATAATACAGTTCCGCCCCTGTTCTTTACATTGGCTTGGATTTGTAGGGTTAAATGTTACTTAATGTTTAATATAACACATTTTGGTTTGAGGTATGCCAAAAATGTTTACACTTCGGACTGTTTTTTAGCTAAATTTTTAATGCACAATTTACATACGTAAAAGTCGGTTGGTTTTGTTATTTCAACCCAGCTGGCGTTTGTCACAAAATGGTTCAATTTCTCCAACCATTTTCCGGCGAACGCTGGCTGCTGTAATAACAGACGGAACTGAAACCTATAGGATTGGTCCAAACGAAACATTAGTATGCTTTAGTTCAAAAACATTCGAAGCTGCCTCGGCAGAAATTGTTTGGCTATTATAGTTGACCAGTTTATATTTCAATATGAACCGAAATAATAGATAATTTTTTGTGAGTTAGATTTCAATTATATACTAAATATCACAGTATTAATAAACTAACGCAGTTAATAAGCTTTGCATTTTGCAATCAAAAGCCGATGCATCTTGCAAGAAGTTATAAATTGTGCTAAAAATAATGGTTTTAACAGTATGGACCTGGTCTAAAATTTTCGCCG
>JASANG010002013.1:0-31156 GCA_030248215.1 Enoplolaimus lenunculus
TTCGAAACAAATACATATAAATTTTAAGTGCCGTTACGATTAAAAACCACCAAGTCTTCAAAACCAAAATAATCTGAATCAATTAAAGTATTTTATGACAAGTTGTAAAATATTGAAAAAATTTTCATATCATCCGTAAAAATTTAAATGACATAAATATGAAGCGAAACATACCACGAAAATGTTCGATGGCAGATCCAACGCGCACAGTCCGATGCATTCCAACGGACATCAAAACCCAAACTTCGTATTTAAGATTTACTTTTAAAACTATGCTTGAATTCTCGCTAGCTTCACTCGTGAAGTTTTTATGATTATTGCTTAAAGTGTCCTCTTCCTGAGAAATTTCTAATTCCGCCACTGGACGTGTCGCAGGCTGACATGTTTAACAGCGTATTGCGTAAGGTGTCGAAACCTCTTTTTACGTTGTACTAAATTACGTATATTGATTGCGTGTGTGTGGCACTAATACAGGAAAGTTCTGGCCCATTGGGAGTCGAAAAAAACAATAAAACATGGTTATTGATTGCAACACACAAACCGCGATGTATAAATGGTATTCACCGGTACCACTGTGATAATTCTACAGGACACTAACATGATCAGTAAATATTTCACCATCAGGCAGTGGGGCGGCAATGTTTACGCAACGATACGACCAGTGTCAAGGAGCGTACCCACTGCCCCCTATCACGGCCGTCCGCAGAAAATTATATTTCGGGGCACGGAATAATTTTAGGGGCCCCTACTATTGCCGTTCACGGTTGTATACTTTTACACCAAGACTCAATATTTGGGGGGAAAGACATTGAGATAACGAAGGTATAAACAAACTCGTTAAAGTAAAACCAAATATTTTTCATTTCAAAACCTTTAGAGGTTTTAAAACATTCGAATTAGAAAATTATATTTCGGGGCACGGAATAATTTTAGGGGCCCCTACTATTGCCGTTCATGGTTGTATACTTTTACACCAAGACTCAATATTTGGGGGGAAAGACATTGAGATAACGAAGGTATAAACAAACTCGTTAAAGTAAAACCAAATATTTTTCATTTCAAAACCTTTAGAGGTTTTAAAACATTCGAATTTGTAACGCAACACCTAGTTTTTTGGCGAAATTAAGCATTTACATTTTGTTTCTTTTATACTCTGCACAGTTTTTTTGCAGTTTTATTAATTTTCTTAATTTTTGCTTAAGTCAGTAGTATTCGACTCTTTAGACGCATATTTTGCTTCATAGCGTCCCAACGAAATATATAGCGACACACGGTAAAATAACCGTTCTTGAAGTGCACCAATTTTACATAATTTAGATTTAACAACAGGAACAAGCTTGGCGTTTAGGCTTCGGCTTGTTTTAAGCTTGTGGAAGGAAATGTACAAGAATATTCAAAAATTTGAAATCCAACGAACGATATCATACAACGTCAAGTAAGTAGCGCAATCGGCGCGTTGTGTGCAAAACGAAAAGAAACACCCGGAACCTGGCTTAATTTTGATTTTTATGTCGAAAATTTATTGCGTTTACTTTAGACAAAATGCTACAATTATAAGGCGTAATTCGTCATGATTATCATTGAGTCAACCACTTTAAACAGAATAAAAGCACAACAAAGCATAGGAGAGCAATGATTGCGTTGGATAAAATGTAACAGTGCTAACTGCAGGATACTACCGGAGGTCTGCCTATGGCTCCGGCAGAAAATCGACCGTCGACTCCGGTAGAACTTTTGCCGGATGTTACTACGACTTTGGTACTCAAACTTTTGCATAGTTTTACAAAATTTATCTGTTCGACGCGGGATTGTTTTAACATTTGGCATAATTTTGAGCAAAAAAATTGCACAGATTTCGTTAAAAATAAGCATAAAGCCAAACGATTTTTTATAACACATTACAGATATTTGCAAAATTTGACAAACTTAACATCATATTAACTACCTAATTTCGTTTCAACTCCGGCTTCACCATCGGCATCAGCTCCGGCAAGATTTGTTGACTTCGGCTACGGTTCGGTATTTTTCACCTCTGGTTGCACACTGGAGCTAAGCGATATATTTGTTAAACCGGGCAAGATGGTGAAATTTTGTGTAATTATTAGAGCGGACATTGGTTAGTAAAATTTTTTAGCTTTGCTTATCCACTCAGAGATTTTCGTGTTAAACAGCCAAAAATTCATACACCAGTGTTGCTCCTTCTTACTTACCTTGCTTTTTGCGGGAGCTTTACCCTTTGGTGTACCATTTGGTGATAATTTTTTTTACTTTTGGTCATTTTCGTGATACATTTTGATATCTGTCTTTATGGTAAAATGTCATTGAATTCAGTTTAAATACGGCGAACGCTGTTTGAACGCTATCCATGTTCGGTCTTTGTGGTGACCAACGGGTAGCCATACATTGAATTGGCAAGCAGTGCTAGCGGAAAACTACACTTCAAAAAATGGTGAGTCAAATTGACTCTCTTCGAAATAGGCTTTTCCGGACTACACAAACTGAGTCAAAATTCGATTCCGCCTAAGTCAAACTCGACTCAATGAGTCGCTCAGTGAGTCAAATTTGACCCTGGCGGAGTAGAATTTGACTTAGTTTGTGTAGTCCGAAAAAGCCTATTTCGGGGAGAGTCAATTTGACTCACCATTTTTGCAGTAGACTAATAACAAGAACATATATATAAACCATGAAGCAATATTGTTGCTCACCATACCTTGTACCTACCTATACCTATAAAAAATGTTGTGGGAACACTCAGCTGAAATGTAGAACGTCGCTCGATTGATTATAATTAAAAATCATACTTTGCGTAGACTCTAACATTTAGCGCGGTATTCACGCTTTGATAAAAACTGAAAGTGAACTTTAATAAAACAATACCTTTATACTTTTGAAAGCTTGTAAAATGCGATGTTGGTACTGTAGTGACCCGAATAATAGGGGGAAAGGGGTAACGTGAGGGTTGGGGGTTCTTCATGTTGAGTCCCAATAGTCCGTAAGCGGATAGAGTTCCTAAACCCTTATTAGAGTGCATAAATGGACATTATCCCAAACTGTAGTGCATAAATGACTCCAGCACCAAACACAGTTGAGTTGGAAATCTTAAACCTTACTTAGTTCTAAAAGTTCATTGTTAAGTATAACCTTGCGTTATCGCTCAAGGTTTTCACACAAGACATACACGTTTAATTCAACGGATAGTTGAAATACCGCGTATGTATATATTAGTAACGAAGGGCGGGTTGAAAATAAATAACAGTCCATAAAAGAATAACAGGGGGTACTCTCTGAAGAGGCCAAATAAATATCAGTCCCCCGTCTTATTCGGGTCACTACAGTACCTTTTGGTCCACATCAGGCAATCTTGGTCTCGGCAAGTGCGAAATAGACTTCTACGCTTCGTTGGGGAGAACCACACAAACGGATTAAAATAAAAAAAAACACGTTTTCCCAGTAATGGAATAGGGACTAAACGTAATCTGGGCAGCCTGAATTAACGTAAGTCCGACTTAAGAACCAGAAATGCATATTTTCTAGCCTTTCGCTATTTTTCTGATATGTACAAATGTTTTAATATTGTGAAATGCAAGGAAATAGCTGGTGGACCGATTGGCCGGATAAGAAACCAGCTCAGCAACGGTCCCACTATCGCTTAATCATTGAACGATTTTAGCTTGTAGTTCTGATCCTCGACCCTAAACTCGGCGTGGAAATAAATCGCTCAAAATTGCTCGGAAAACGTACCTGGAACGGTCCACAGCACCTATATACGGCTCATTTTTAGAAGCAAAAACATAAAAATTGAAACCTGAGTTATAAAATCAAAAGGAACACCCCCTCTGCAAAACTAACGTGTCGGTGCTAGCTCGCTACTGTCCTGCCAATGACCGTACCAGAAAAGCATAATATTTCAACTCTCAATCCATCTAATTTTTTCAGAACCAAAGATTTAAATAAACGTATATAAGCTGAGTGGAATTAAAATTTTATGTTCAGTATTAACTGAATAATGAGATTGGTTTGACTATACACAGCTGGTCACCGTCGCTGAGTCGGTGGTTAGTAATTTATAAGGATTATAAAAGATATTGTTTCTTCTTCATATTTTTTGTGATTTTGGTGAAACGCTTTTATATCTCAATGACTGGGTTTGTAAATCTTAAGCACTCTTTATATTGGGGAAAGCCACTTTAGCATAACCAATGGCGGATATAGAATTTCTCGGTTAGGGGATCTGAAATCAACTTTAACGCGCATGTTTACACGAACTCTAGATGTTAAAAATTATGAGACTTGGAGCCCGGTGGGGCGCAATCTCTAAATCCCTCCCCAAGACACGTTTTCGCAGCGTACGAATTTACCTACTTCAACGTATATGCAGTTACGATCTTGGTTTGATGAAGATATTTTGTATATAAATGTTTACAGTCCAAACTTAGCTATAACATATTTAATTGTCACTAACTTCAGCACTTAAAGCATTCACCGATCATACTTTAACAAACTGCTGGCACAAATTGTGTCATTTAACCTCAAAGTGAACCAGACAAACAAAAAAGTTTATTTTTGTTCAATTTTCCAATTCGCCACAATGTTGTTTTGGTCGCAAACCTGCTGGCAAATCAGACGGTAGCAAAAATATCAAAATTGGCCCCAAAACCTATGACGCAAGCGTAATTTAATTTGTAATTTTTGGCCAACAGGAAACCGAATTATAAATTTATGATAAAATATAGGATACGAGAAAAATTGACCGCAGGCTAGCTAAGTCATTTTAACTATTAAATGGTACCATCTGCCGGTTCCGTATTACGTAATTCATGTTTGGTTACTTAATTCTAAATCAGAACTTAGTAATTTGAAATTGTTCTGTTATAGACAGATAGATATTGAGGAGTTGACATGGCTCTTTGTGTCGGCTACGCAAGTCAATTACACCACCGTTTCGTGGTTACATATGCAAATGCCGTCAAGCAATCTCAAGGTATTTTGCTATGTTCAAGAAAAGTTTAATTTTTATACCATCTAATTGTGAAGCGTTTACCATGTTAGACAGCTGTTCCGTCGGAAACATTTCATCGCAGCCCTGCTTATTTTTGAAACATAAATCTTAAAAATGTTAAGAAATGTTGAAAATATATAGTTGTGCAAACAAATTAGTACACAGCTAATAGTGATAATGATCGGTGAAGCTGTCAAATATAAACCGCAGTATTAACCAGAGCTGCACGTTACCCGCGGGTAACGAGGGTACGGATAAGAAAATTTTGGCGCCAGTGTTCCCGCGGGTAAAAAAGGAAAAATTTCCAAACACGAGTAAATATTTATGATTCATTTACCCAACTAAAATTTTTATAAAACCTTGACACCAGATAATGTAGAAAAACTTGAATTCTTAAGCTGTTTTTACCGTATGAGTGACAAATAAGTATTGCCCTGCAGAAATATGTTGTTTAACGCAAATTGTGGCTTTTATAAAGGCAGCAACAAGATATTGTATTCCATTTGATCATATTCTTCGCGGTCATATAGAGGTTATATTTTTCTTTGGCGTGTTGGAACAATATGTTTACGACTTTCTGAAAGAGGTCTTAATCCAAATTACGACCAAACCATAAAGAAATGTATGATTTCTGCGCTCTAAGTTCGTAACTACAACGATATTGTAGAGGCAACGTTTTGATTCACTGATCACCCATTGGCAATCAGTTACTTTTTTGCCTAATAGTTTTCTTTGAAAGTTACTGATAAAGAGTTGTTCATAACGTAAATCGACCGAGTCACATCTATCCACTGTAAAATTGCACAATTGTATTGAACGCAGAAGAAAAAATAAAGGTAGGCAAGGTTGGTAACAGTAAAATATTTTGCACGGGTAAAAACTGGTAACGGGTAAAGGAATTTTGTGCGGGCATAACCACGGATTAAAAATTTAATTTCCGCTTTAAATGTTTACCCACTTACACCTCTGGTTTTTAACAACCGAATCATGCTAGAGTAACAAATAGTGGACTTCGTATTTTTCAACTAAAACTCTCGGACTAGATCTACTGAAACGCCAACTATTATCAAAAAGCTAGCGTTTCCTAGTTTTTCACTATACTTCTAATCAAAAGTGTTTTTCTGTAGTCACATTTTAAGAAAATTAAAGTTTTTGAAACTGTAAAATGCATTCGTTAAATATTAATTTTATTGAACACAAAAGCATTTGTTATGCCAACTCTTCGAATGCGCTCAGCAGTTCTCTAACTTTTTTCGGCAAACAAAAGATCGTCGCGATGTCTTCGAAATTTTTATGGGACGTAACTTGACCAATACTTGGACAATTGCACTTTTAGGAGCGTCCCGGTTTCTGGTGGGTCTGCAAAAGAGTAGGCTCAGATTCTAGACTACATTTTTGCTTAGGCTAGGCTTAGACTTAAGAGTACACTTTTGCAACCCTTAGGCTTAGGCTTAGGCTTATAATAATACGCCTAATTACTGTTATGGCCCTATAAAAGTAACATTGGAACCATAATCGATGTCTATAGGCTTCCGGCAAGTTAGCATGTGATACTCTTAAAAAGTAAGAAACAGCAGCACGACTGAGAAAAACCTTGCCAGAGTGAAAGAACAACAAAACCACACACTGCCGTGTAACGGAACATATCCCAAGGTTATTTATAAGCAAAACGCTATATTCTCATTAGCTAAAAACTAAAATTCACCTATAAACCTAAATATTAAGTTAAGCAACAAGGTTCAGCTGTTAAAAAGCACTATTAAACGTAATAGAAAAATCGCAACAAATCTTAGACATTTCCGCACTCTGACGTAGACTAAAACGTGGCAAAATTTACCGAGATCTGCATTAAACATTTTTTAAGTTTATTTAGTACCTAACTTACTGGGTACATCCGAAGTTCAACGAATATAATATGATATTCAGCGGGACAGTGTAATCTTTGGGTGCTTATAAATGAATAGAAAGTCGAACGCAGAGGCACAAATGTGCTTTAAAAAGCAAATACACGCCTACAAAAGGTTTCCGACATCAAATCGCTTACAACCACAGCTTCATAATTCTAAAATTCAAATTTCACATTCTAGTAAGTACAAAATGTGTCCTAAGCTGCCCCGGTTATAACGTGAACCCCGCATAAATTTGCAAAATTTTTCTGTTTAGCGCTTTTCATCTTACTTTTGTCACAATCTTCACGAAAGAATTTCCGAAATTTTGCAGAAAATTAGCGTAAAAGTAAACAACTTAACAACATATTGCAGATATTGCCTAAAATTAACTAATTAAGCATCATTTTTACTACTTTAACTTCGCCTCACCTCCGATTCTGACTCCGTGCAAGTTTTGTTAACCTCCGACTCCGGTATTGTTCACCTCCGGTTGCACCCTGCTAACTTGTATTGCTGTGTTTTGAACATGAGTTGCAGTAAGCGGAAAAATTTGCACTTAAAATTTAAAGATAGCAAAACTGATATTTTTTATTAACCCTTTCTTATATGAACATTTTCTATTTCATCAGAGATCTAATTTCAATCTAGGCATTCGAGCCTGTGGACCGTGCGATGGGACATGTTTAGCATCATCACTATACTGTAATCCTCAGGCGCTAGAAGAATATATACATACACAATCAGTCTAAGTCTCGGATGCCGTACAATGCCAAAAAGGGTACGACATGGTAGGATCGGCTGGTTTAAAAAAGGAAAAGCCTCCTGCAATTAAATGTCGGTATTGCTGATATTTTTCTCAAAGTAATTTGTACATTTTGTTTGGTCCATGTAAAGATCAGGGGCAGAATGTTTTTCTGTGGGACTAGAAAAGAGTAAGCTTAGAGCTTAGACTAATTTTTTTGCTTGGCATAGGCTTTAGGCTTAGGATTAGACTTAGGAATATGCTCATTCTTATACTTAAGCTTATGCTTAGGCTCAGTGGCGGATCCAGGATCTCACAATGGGGGGCAAAATTTCTTAGGTAATATGCTTATTTTTGACCCACACACAAACCACAAACTGTTTCAATAAATTTAACTTCCTTACGTTCGTTCAATTGATATGAATCACAAATAATGGGTCATCCACGTTAAAATGCACGCTCCGATGTAATAAATGGTCCACCCACCCCATTTGGAATAGCATCGAAATACACATCCTAGCTGGAGGCAAGGTGCTGTTTCATAGTTGTACTTAGATAGTGGTAATTGTCTAAACTCTGTCGGAAGGGACTCTGGAGGAATAGATGTTGTCTGAAGGATGTCAGGACATTACGATACTGCCCGCACGCACATATAAAAACACAAGCTGTGCACTCATATTCACGCACATCATTCAACACGAAAACAGTGTTCCTTCCGAGGGACTATGGACAATAACAGTTCCTGATAGGATGTCAGGACAAGTAAATATTTATGCCTAGAGCACATTCATTGTCTAAATTTCAGACAATGACATACTGACATATCACACAGTGTATAAAGAGAGTGGGTCGGGACAACGCGGGCACCCAAAAGGGAAGGACATTTTTTTACATATGTGCGTGCATTTTAACGTGGATGACCCATAAAACTAACGCATCAACGCAATTTAGATCTAAACAACAGAGTGGCAACAAAAGTTCATATTTGGTTTCACACGGGCACAAATTTAAAGGCTCGGATTCAGAAGCCAATTCAGTTTTGAAAAAGCAAAATCCAGTCAGCTTCAGCAACATCTGTTTTTGTTTTTGAACGAGTTAGAACTGCCTGCTAATTTCGGAACAGCGTAGAACAGCAATTGACACTATATAATTTTTGTTGAGATGCTGCTGGAGGGGGCCACGGCCAGGATGGCCCCCCATGGATTCGCCATTGCTAAGACTTAGGCGTAGGCTTAGAAATATGCTTACAATACTGTTCCGCCCTTGTTCTTTACATTTGCCTTTTGTTTTTGTGCCTTAAAACATAGCTAAATTTAACTGCGAAAAAATTTCATATACTTTCTATCTATGGTTTTCAAATTCCCTAAAGGCATGAAACGACAACCTCTTGACGAAGTGTAAAAGTTGACAACAAATTACGGTTGCGGTAATAGTAGATTCATATATGCCACGATACTTCAAAATATATAAGAATTTTGAGATATTCTAGAATTTGAAATATTTATGAACGCCGCATATTTAATTTGAAAGTGTTTTGTTGCTCGAACACGAAACTGCAGAAGCGCAGTTCTGAATGAAAAAACAATTCAGCTGTTTGTGACATTGTTTTCTTAGCAAGTGCTCTTTGTTACTTGACACCTGTTCAGATGCTTTCGACGGCGGTTCTCTGTGGATTGTAAAACGGTGCCACGCAACTTTTTGATGGGGACATCAAGCCTAAAAAAGCGGGGGGTGGGAATAGACCTTGGTACGTACAGTTAAATCTCACATGGTGTTTTTATAATTTAGCTCGCAGAGCGCGAAACGTTTACGCAGAGAGACTGTTGTTTTCGTTTCCCTGTGATATTTCCTAATTTTTGAGGCGTCTATCGCCGACGGGGTCGTTTTTGTTAAGTCCGACACAGGTTAATTTAGTTTAGGGCTAAGCCTATTTGGGTTGAATTTCGCGGTTACCGTCCGGATTTGAATAGTGGGACGCCGCAGGAACTATTTTCTTCCATTTTATATCCTTTGATAGTTTCTCATCCGGTATACGCACAAATTTTTTTAAAGTCCTGAAATGGACGGTGTATGTCTTGTTTTCTCATTTCCTATATTTCAACCATCCTATTTTATTGAAAACTTCTTTTCCCCGCACCTCAATTTCGAATTCGCACCACCGATTGTACGTGGAGAAGGTCTTCAATGAGGTTGAAACAGCATTTCAAAAAATGGTGAGTGAAATTGACTGTCTCCGAAATAGGCTTTTCCTGACCAGACCAACTGAGTCCAAATTTGACTCAATTTGACTCTGGCGGAGTCGAAATTTGAGTCAGTTTGTACAAATAATACTACACTGCAAAAAATGGTAACTAAAATTGACTCTCTCCGAAATAGGCTTTTCCTGACTAGACAAACTGAGTCCAAATTTGACTCAATTTGACTCTGGCGGAGTCGAAATTTGAGTCAGTTTGTCTAGTCAGGAAAAGCTTATTTCGGAGAGAGTCAATTCGACTCACCATTTTTTTTTTGCAGCGAGGAACATGTTTGGCAAGAGCTGAACTTCGACTTCTTTTGCACAAAGGCGATCGCTTTCGGCTAAATAATTTCCCGGATGTTTTCTTACGAACCCGTTTGAGGAAACCAGTGGTGTCAAGTTCCGTTGTTTACACGCAGCGGCGGGGTCACTTATATTTTTTGTACCCGTATTAACTTTTATGGTCAAAATTCCAAAATTTAAATTGCATGAAACTGAAACAGTCAATACGCGCTGCCTATTCAAAGGTATAAAATTGTCATCTTTCTCTTTCAATAAGCGAAAACTGTTCTAAATAACAGAGTTGCAATTTGGGATTTGTTACTAAGTGTATTTCATCGTTTAGTCGAACACTATATAGTAGAATAAGAAAGTAGTAGTATCTGATTAGAATACAAAAGTAGAATTATCTTAAACATTTAGAATAAATATATAATACAAATGACAAGTTAGACTAAATTTTATCTATTCTTACTTAAAAATAACGTTTATATACAATAAATTCGCTTGCCAGAAAATTGTTCGGATTGATTACTAATAAATTAAACATTGAAGAAACGATGCAAAAATGCAACAATATAATGAACAAAATGTAACAAAAGGGTTCATGTGTATTGCTACACTGCAAAAATGGTGAGTCAAATTGACTCTCTCGGAAATAGGCTTTTCCTGACTACACAAGCTGAGTCAAATTTGACTCCGCCAGAGTCACATTCGGTTCACTGGATCTCTCAGACAGTCCAATTTGACTCTGGCGGAGTTAAATTTAACTCAGTTTATGTTGTCAAGAAAAACCTACTTCCGAGAGAATCAATTTGACTACACATTTTTTACAGTGTACCGCATACTTCCTTTTTGCTAGCTGTAAATTGTATTTGCATTTTTTGTGTAAAATATGTGATTTTAGAGTGTGCAATATGTATCTATCTGTATATGGGGTCTTTTCGGTTATTCCCCCCCAGCCCGCGTTTGCCCAAAAGTGATCGCATTTTGAAAATTTTTGCATATTTGAGCTTCTCATAGCCTCCGCTGATCAGTCCATGGCCAAATTTGTATTTTTGAAAAATTCGATTTTTTAAAGACCCTAGATTTCCCTTTGGGACCTGAAAAAATTTCGTCAAAAAGTTTGACAACAAATTTGGGTGTGAAATGATCAGTGCATATAATGAGAAGCTAAAATATGCAAAAATATTCAAAATCCAACAAGTATTGGGCAAACGCGAGCTGGGGTAGGGGTTAACCGAAAAGACCAAAATATATGTTCATATCTTGTGCATTGTGAAACGCAGTTTTGAGGTTCAGTTCCTTGGTGTGTGTTGCGTAAATATACAGTGGCAGATTCGGAAATTTCTGACTGGGGAGGGGTGCGAGGTTTGAGCGGGATCGAAACTCACTTTCATCAGAGCCGTCGGCACATTCTGAACTCGAATTACGGTATCCCAAGATTTCAATGCAACGTCCATCAGCACACTGGAACGAGTAATCAGTACGACAGGAGCATGGTTTCCCACACGCCCCAATGCATATCGCTGAAACAAAAATAGTCCGGTTATAAAACGTTTCAACTTTCAGCTTTCTAAGCATATTTCTATTAATAAGCATTTTTTAAGCCTAAGCCTAAACCAAAGCCAAAGCGTAAGAATGGGCTTAAATCTAAGCCTAAGCCAAGAAGAAATTAGTCTAAAGCTTAATCTTACTCTATTCCAGTCGTACGATGACGTTCCGACCCTGATCATTACATAGGGCGCGTTGTACAACAATGCAAATTTCAAAATCGGTCGTTTACTTTTACTGACACATGTGTTAATTTGATTGAATGCGAAAGATTCCTCCATATTACTGTTTATGATCTTGCTAAAACTAAGCTTAGGCTTAGCCCTGTGATAAACCTAAGCGATAGTGTTAAGCCTAATCCTCGGCCTATTTTATTAATTCAGTTAGTAACTTTGTATGAGAAAGTAACCAAGAGCTTCCATACATATGAGCCGTAACCATTAAAAGTTGAATTTGTGCAAACGTAACCCGTAAAGTGTTCAAAACACCATACCCTGCTGGTTTATTTTGAACGTCTTTTTGAGATTGCAATGCAATTCTGCAATCACATTTACGGCAAGCAAGATATACGGTTTTGCTGCTGTTTGTCATACTTATGCCCAAACTAGAAAAAGTCTTTACTTTATGGAAGTTG
The DNA here is from genome assembly GCA_030248215.1 of Enoplolaimus lenunculus. Taxonomy (NCBI): domain Eukaryota; kingdom Metazoa; phylum Nematoda; class Enoplea; order Enoplida; family Thoracostomopsidae; genus Enoplolaimus; species Enoplolaimus lenunculus. Next base: position 12,334 of record JASANG010002013.1, read on the forward strand.
AGATTAGGCCTTCGACTAAGCCCTTACGTAAGCCTGCGCATGCACAACTGAGGGACGGATCGTTATTCCGCGGGACTGCAATACGCTTAAGCTTTAGACATTTTTTGCTTAGGCTAAGGCTTGACGGCCCCCATACAACCATCCATACGTTTAATCCTAATCCTTTACCTTAAATGTGCATAGATAAGGTGTACATAAGATAATTTCTTTACAAACTATCATAGGGCGCGTCACGCAAGTCTACACCCTTGAAAAATACAAATTACCTTGAGCATGCAAAACGTTGACTACAAGCATAGACTGAATTAGCAGTATGGTTACGAGCCGCACCAGCATTGTACGCACTGATCGAAAATAATACTGTTTAACAGAAATTTGAAACTACAATAGTAGCAGATATTCCATTGCGTTACAGCTTAATTTTATGTTTATGAAATGGCAATTTTACGCATATCATTTTTTTAATCTGAAAACAACTTTATACTGAAGCATTTCAGAACAAACTTAGTTAACTATGTTGATTAATCAATTCAGAATCACAGTTAACACGTGAGTTCGAATTTTAACATAATGCATCGACCCAATCTGAGTTAGGCTTGTATCAGTTCAGAACACGGATTTGATTTGACTCATTCTGAGTGAGAATCAACTAACTGAAATTTAGAGTGTATATCTACTGTTCAAATTGAATATTTACAAAATGGCAAATATCGATTGAGAACTTAATATTTCAGTGATAAACAAAGCGAAAAAGTCGAAACAGGTTTCAACCCTCGGACTTTGTATAAAGTACGCGAGGGCTGATGGTTCCCCCAAACAGATTCTGAGGGGCCTCAAAATTAAGAAGCATTGAATTTTTTCGAGATGAAAATATACAAATCGTAATTGTCATCGCGATCGTTTTACTAAGCGAAAACGATCGCTCAAATTATAGAACTGAGACAAGTGATGTTAACTACTTTATAAAACATTTAAAATTTGGGCATGCAGGCCCCTGTCTGTGGGGAACTGTTTCTGTTTGGGTGATTTGATTGGCTTTATATACGCAATACTGCTCTAGTCTAAAACTCGCAATCATGATAATAATTGCTCTCTCAATTCAAGCTAAAAATGACTCATTTCCGTCGTGATTCAGTAGTCCACAATGGTACAGCACATTTTACTTCTATATACTCCACTTAAGTGAACTTAATTCTACAACATTTCAAAAGGTACAAAAGGTTTAATTGCAATAGCCCACAAAACAGAAGGCTAAAAACAGAACATAAAGTATATCGAAGAACAGTTGCTAATTCGTTCATACACCATGACTAAAAAATAAGCAGTGAGTATATGCTCGTTAAAGCTTGCATATACACTTAAATGCTTGTTGCTAGGGTAGCGTTGGAAACAGTTAACTATAAGGCAGAGAGCGTTTCTTTAGGTATGAATGAAAAAATCAAAGAGTGGCTTGCGATTGCTTTTACAATGGGTGAATCCAGCAGCAAAATTTTCCGTTAGCTCAGTATACGCATTCTACAGGGCCAAGTGGGGAAGCGTGACAGCTGCAAACTTTCGCTCGGAACACGCGAAAAGGAACAGCGATATATTTTCACTGAAAAAATGGGTAAATCGGACAGGCTGATTTCGGGCAAATGGGAAATCGGTATGGGACAGCTGCAAGTTTTCGCTGGAAAAGGGGTAATTGGGACAGCTTTGTTTCGAGCAAATGGGAAAATGGGACAGTTGCAAATTTTCGTTGGGAAAACGGAAAATATGACAGCGATATATTTCCACTGGAAAAATGGAAAACGGGACAGGTTTGTTTTGGGCAAATTGGAAATAGGGAGAGCTGCAAATTTCCGCTGGAAAAACGGGACAGCTGAAAATTCTCAAGGCAAAACAGGGAAAATGGGAAAATGGGACAGCAGTAAATTTTCAGTGGGAAAACAGGAAAATGGGACAGGCTTTTTTCGGACAAACAGGAAAATAGGACAGCTGCAAATTTTCTCTGCGAAAACGGCAATATTTGACAGCGATATCTTTTCACTGGGAAAGCGGGCAAACGGGACGATTGCTTGCACAAAGTTTAATAATCTGCTCGTATGTACAAACAGGAGCAGCAAATGCTGCCCTCGACCAATGTATAGAAGAGTTCGGGAACAGTAGTATAAGCGTATTCCTAAGCCTAAGCCTAAGCCTAAGCCTAAGCAAAAAAGTTAGTCTAAATCTTAAACTGACTTTATTACAGCCTCGCCGGAAAACCATCCGGCAATGTTCTATACATGGCCCTGCAATGCTACACTATTACTTTCCCGAAAAGAAGCCCCTGAACGTTGGGCCAGTATTTCAACGTTGAGTTCTAACATTTTTAGCAAAAATTTAGGAAATGACTTAAGGTTGCTTAAGTTTAAGGATAGTGAATATCTAAATTATGGACATTTTTTACAAATGTGCACGCATTTTAACGTGGATGACCCATTATTGAAGTCGACCTTAGACTTAAGTCGAATTTGAAGTTTTAAGATGGGCAGCTGAGTTAAGTTAAAACGTCAAACATTCTGATAATACACATTCCCATTTGAGCATTTATCTCACTACAAAATCAGAAGTGGAAGCTGTAGTAGTATAGTGTTTGCCCCCATCGCCTTAAATAATAACTGGCAAGCAAAAACCTGAGAATTTTTTCTTATTTAGTCAAATCCGTACTTACTGTATTGACCCGAATAAGAGGCGGGGTAATAGATGGGTGTCCCCATTTGGACTCCGAATCAATAGGCGTCCGTATCCCTATTAAGAGTCCGTAAGCGGGTGGAGTCCCTATACCCTAATTAGAGTTCATAAATGTCAATTAACCCTAATTGTAGCGCATAAATGACTCCAGGACCAAATAATTTGAATTCGAAACGTTAAAGCGTACTTAAATTATGAAAGTACATACCTAAGTATATCCTTGAATTATCGCTCAAGCAATTGGCACAAGACAAATATACGTTTAATTCAACGGATAATTGCAGTACCGGATATATATCAGTAACGAAGTGCGGCGGAGTGTGGGTTAAAAATAAATAACAGTCCGTAACCGAATAGCCAGGGGGGTACCCTCTGGAGAGGCCAAATAAATATCAGTCCCCCCTCTTATTCGGGTCACTACAGTAATTCATAATTGAACTTAATGTTATGATTTTGCATCTCAGGCAATATTTTATAAGTGGACGAATAGCTGAAATTTGGAAGAAACAGAAATTCCTACCAAGAGTTTCGTTTAGCGTATGTGAAAGAGGAAGTTTACAAGAACCAAAATATTATTTATTAATGCCGGTGCGTAACTTGTGATCGCAGGTGGTATCTGAATACCTAAGTGAGTAGTATCAATTTGTTTACGAAATGTTAATCAATTTACCTACGTGTAGTGATGATATGTTATCGGATACCATTTTCGTATTTGCGGCATTAACTACATCCAAACATTTTTTGATACTTTGGGAAACTCGTGATATTTCACCAAAGTGACAATAGAAATCCAGTCTGAAATAGATCAAAAAATTTGCTTTGCCATTATTGCTTGGATGGCAGAAACATGATTCAAGTCGACTTTTGCATTTTCGATTGGCTAAAACTAAACTTGATCTACTTTTTTCAATGTGCTGAGCCAATTAGTACGCGTATGATGACGTCGGTTCATAGTATATACGTAGCTAGTTTTGGTACATTTTTAGTTTTGTATGTTTATGATACTCGCTGTATATATAAAATTTCTTGCTTAGCGCATAAAGGAAAATAATACGAATATTATTTAATATTTATTTACGCTATTAGGTATTATTATCACTCAGCGAGCTATGTTGCTGGAATTTGCTTTTTTGCTGCTTTCTTTACTGGCATTGTCTAGTCAGGAAGTTGCCAAAGGTCCGAAAGTCACTAACAAGGTAGTCATAAGCTTACTATTTTAATCATTTGCACCATTGTAATCATATAATTTTGTGCGCTTACTTTGTAGGACGCTAAATCTGTGAACACCTCTTTCGAACTTAATCGTGCAATACAAATTAAGCACAGGCTAGGTATATAGCCTGTACCAGTACTTGCATAAGTTTTATGAAATAAAAATTATGAACATGTATTACGTCACTATAAATTTTAGTCAGCTTACTCTATTAATTTCGTGAACAAGAAAACGTTATGATTTTTAGCATCACTCATATACGATTGTTTTTGCGAACATTTACAGGTATTTTTTGATATTACAATTGGAAATGAAGCTGCTGGACGTATTGTTATCGGTGTGTTTGGCAAAACTGTTCCGAAAACAGCCACTAATTTTATTGAGCTGGCAAAGAAGCCAGAAAAGGTGACTTGTTTCCGTCTTGGAGTTAGCCGATTATTCATAATTGCAAATGTTGTTTCCTGCCTACTATCAAGGTGGCACCGAATCCACGATTTGACCGAATCCAAATCCAGTGCTAATTTGCCGATCCGAAACCGAATCCGAATCTGAATCCTGCATGTTGCAAATTTCAGATATATCTATAATTTGTTTCAGAATATCAACGCAACGCCAGCCGTATAAGTTTTAATACGTTAATATATTTCGTCCCGACGTCAGTTCTGAGATTTCTCACCTGAAATAGAAAATATTGATTTTTATAGCAAGGTATTTAAAAACTTTATTGCTTAAAAATGAAAAACATATTGCCGAACTTTGTTGGATTCGGCTTTTGGATTCGGCTTTTCCACAACCGAATCCGAATCCGAACCTCAAATTTTTGCCGAATCCGAACCTTTGCTGCCAACCTGCTTAATATATACCTAATACGAAACGCGAGCAATTTCTTGGTAGGAAGACATTAGCTGTTAGAGAAATTAGATCTCTTGATATAAGGAAAATTTTATAAGTTTATTGTTGAAACAGAACGTCTAAAGGTTAATGTAGAGTGACACACAGAGTATATAAGGTCGTAGGATGTCGCAATGGACAATGCTTTTGATTTGTCTACGCGAACACCCACAGTGGTGTTATATCCTCTTCTACTTTATCTATTATTAAAACATAACTTCTGTACGAAAATGAATGTTGCACTATGAGCAACTTTATAGTGACCCTATTTTGAAGTACATAAGTCAAAGCTATCTAGTGAAAAAATTAGAGTTCAGGTTCCAGCATGAACTAAGTTTCGCTCGAACTACAACAGTATTTGTGATCCATTCTTCATCGCAGAATTACTATTTAGTATATACTACGTACTGCATGGAATACAAATTATAGTTTAATGCAGTATTGAGCGTTTTCATTCGCTAATAAGTAACATATAATGAAACAGTTCTATTTATTGCTTTCGTTGTATTTTTATCTTTAGGAAGGCTATAAGGGAAGTACATTTCATCGTGTAATCAAAAATTTCATGATTCAAGGTGGCGATTTCACTAACGGAGATGGTACCGGAGGTATGCAAAAAATAATAGTGTATCTTATGTTTTCATTTATTCAGCCGCCCGGCCTTGTTTTTATGCTTTACTTGAATTATTTGTATTATTCTTCAGCTTCCATATTATTATGCTTTTGTTATTTAATGCGTAAGTAGCGGTCTATTCCACATCAGTTTAAAGCTTTCTGATGCAAGGGACTTTTCATGGATTTGTTTTCAGCACTCTTATTTTCAGATTTTCAGACCTGAATTATATTTCGTGACCGGGATTATCCATATACGTACGTATTTAAGAATTTATGTGTTGTGCAGAAGTAGTATACGCGTCACTGTTATTTATTTTTCACGAAGGAGAACATGTGTCATTAACGCCCCAGTAAATAGCAATACGTATTTATTCAATATATTGCTTTGCCGTCGTAGGACGTAGTATTTATGGCGAAAAATTTGCCGATGAAAATTTCAAGTTGAAGCATTACGGTGCAGGATGGCTGAGTATGGCAAATGCTGGTAAGGACACCAACCGCTCACAGTTTTTCATTACAACGAAGAAGACACCTTGGCTCGATGGCAAGCATGTGGTTTTTGGCAAGGTTCTTGAAGGAATGGTGCGTGCCTGCTTTGGTATTTATAAAGAGTAAAATTGATATAAGTTAAAAGCTATTGACAAGTAATTAACTAATTACCAAATATGTTTTAATAAATATATAAATTCAGTGAAATCCAAGAACAACGTGTTGGAATTCTTACCCTGTGTGGTTTGTTGTCAGAGTTGCACATCTGGTGTTATAAATAACGGTGGCGTGGCACCATACTGTTTGGCTACTTTAATGCCATTCTACACCGTACCACGACTCATGTGAATTGCCGCATAGCAACACACAACAATTTGCAAACAAATGTTTTTCAACTTGCGGCGACGGACGCCGCCGGATGTCGCCCCAAGACAAGCATATATAGCGCCACACTATGTGCTTTATTTTTTAATTTTACTGTGTCAAAAATTGAAAACTATATCCTACATAATCGAAAAGTAGAAAGTAAAACTTGCAACATTTAGTACGCCACATCTTTTAGCTTTTTTCTGATTGGCTCTACCTGCATTTTAGGATATCGTACGCAAAATCGAATCAACCAAAACTGGAGCACGAGATAGGCCAGAAAAGACTGTTATGATAGTAGAATGTGGCGAACTGCCTGTCGAAGAAATGTATTCCGTTGAAAAAGCGAGTGCTGATTAATGTACGATATGAGAAGGTAACCAGAAAGCAAACAACAATGATTAAATTTTTAACGGCAAATAAATAAGGTATCTTGTCTTTCAAAGGAAAATTAATTGTGTTCATATTTTTAAGACAAGATTTTTTGTGTATTTTGATTTATTTGCTGGTGAACTGGCCTGTAAGAGTAGGGGTTTGAAAGAACTGTAGTCTAAAATGTAACTGTAAAGGCTATCGGGAGCCACAGTGCCTGCTATGTTATTTAGTATGTCTAAGCGGGCCATGACAATAGTTGCATTGTTTTCTGGTTAAATTAATGCTTTAACCCATGTTTTATGTCAATTATTAGTCATTCCATATTTTCAATATTTCGTTATTTCGAAAACTCATTGTTTACTTTGCTGAATTTCTATTTTATTCGAACTAAAACGCCACGAGCACATAGTTCAAAACTTTTGTCAATTGTCAGCTTTCCCCACAAATTTGGTTAATTCTCAATGCGAACACTTTCGGTACGATGTCCTGATATTTTTAGCAATTGAACTAAAGTTGATTTCTTGGTGATTTCCAAATAACTAGTCGCATTCATATTCTTATTTATTGTAATATCTCTGATATAGTGCCTTTAATATATTGTGATGTGATCTTTCTTTCTTTTATTTCAATTTCACTTGTTCGACATTTCATGTTTTTTGGCTGCATTGTTTATTGTAACATTTTGTTAATAGTTTTGTTAGCAGGAATAATAAACTTTTTGTTGGTTGTTTACTTTTTTACCGCCAACAAATTGTACAGTTTCGTGTAACACAAAAGTACGTTGGTACTGCAAGATTAAGGTGCTGTGTCGAGCAACGAATAAATCTGGCGAAGTTTATACTTTTGTAATCTTATTGGACAGCAACAATAAATCACCAAAGTTCAATTTTGAAGAACGCACATTCAACTGCAGCCAGTTAAGAGGTTAAAGCTAATGTAAATGAATGATTTTTGTGCTTCAGCGACTTCTTAACATACTTGGCCTTAAAGTTTCATGGATGAAGTATTCGACGTTTACCGCGTTTACCTTCGTGGTTGGATGGTTGGCACATCTACTGCCGTAACAATAGTGGTTTTAGCGGTAGAATGAAATAAAGCTTTAAAACCGAACTGGATATTAGTTGTCGGTAAACATCGTTATTTTCTGTTTTCGTCATAGAAATATAGGAAATTCTGTATTTTTGTTCATCGTTCGTTGTAAATCACCTATGAATCACGCAGTTACAAGCGGCTCTTGTTCCATTTGTGATAAGAATGACGGAGTCCTAACAGAGACATGAACATTTAGGCGCGTCTTCTATTTGCTACTTACAATTTCAGAAATTTTCGTTTTGCATTTCTCAATTGCATCGGCTTAAAAATAAAACATTTTTGAAACTAATATATACTAGTGATGGGCATCGCATATTTTTTCATATCCGGATATCCGGCAATTGTTGCCGGATATTTATCCGAATATATCCGGATATCCGAAATGAAATTTTCTATTTCGATTATCCGAAACTCGATTTTGTGTTTTTTGAGTTTCCGAACCTCAATTTTCGTTTCTTAAATCAATTATCCCTAATTGTAGCGCATAAATGACTCCAGGACCAAATAAAGGTGTGTTCAAAACTTTGAAGCGTACTCAAGTTTTTAAATTCCTAATACTAACGTTGCATTATGGCTAAAGCTTTTGATACAAGGCAAATAAACATTCAATTCAGGGTTTAGTTACAATACCGGATATATGTGTAACGAAGTGTGGCGGAGGACTGGATAAAAATAAATAACAGTCCGTAACCGAATAACAGGGGGTACCATCTGGAGATGTCAACTAAATATCAGTCCTTCCTCTTATTCGGGTCACTCACTACTGTATTGACCCGAATAAGAGGGAGTCCACATTTGAAGTCCCAATCAATAGGAGTCCGTATCCCTAATCAAAGAGTCCGTAAGCGCATAGAGTCCCTAAACCCTAATTAGAGTCCATAAATATCAATTATCTCTAATTCTAGCGCATAAATGACTCCAGGCCGAAATAATTTGAGTTGGAAACTTTAAAGCTTACTAAAATTTTGAAAGTACATTCCTAAGTATAATCTTGCATTATCGTTCAAGCTTTTGATGCATGGCAAAAACCGTTTATTCAACGGATAGTTGCAATACCGGGATATATCAGAAAGGAACGGTGGCGCAGGGCTGGTTCAAAATAAATAACAGTCCGTAACCGAATAACAAGAGGGGGTATCCTCTGGAGAGGACAAATAAATATCAGTCCCCCCTCTTATTCGGGTCACTACAGTACCTCAGTAGTTCTGGGTATTCAGTTTAGAAGATTGCTACAGACTACTAAATAAATACTTGCGTTGACAACTTAAAATTGAGTTGATTTGGCTTGTCCTTCGCGTTATTTAAACCATTGCAATAGAGGTTCCATCGAATATAACCCTTTCCTCGAACTATATATACTTGAATCGTTTTAGTTCCAAGAACAAAGAACCAGATTGAAATACACTTACGCTAAGTCGTACAAACATCAACCCATGTTTACTAGAAATTTCTAAATGGGCGGGATGTTTAATATTTTGAAACGCAATTTTTCTCCAAAAAATTTTCTTAGCGGGAAAATTATAAGGTAGGACCCTATTTTATAACGAAAGTACTATGATGAGAGGACAAATTGTAAGGTAAGGAATGACCATATCATTTTTTCACAAAAAATTTATGTGGGGAGTGGGGACAAATTGTATTAAGGTAGCGGTCCTTACGCATTTTCTAATCCGGACCGGATGTTTAGTGTTCATCTGTAGTCTATGTTCTCAGTAAACTGACTATCATCATTCTCGGATACAAGAAGTGTCAACTCAGAAAAACTTTGTGTAAAATAAAACCGCTCAAACGTCCCAGAGGTAAATTAGCGTTGTATTGAATTTGCGGATAAAGCTAGACCTGTGTGAAACCCAGCCGTATATCGAATTCTACAGAAACTCAGGCCATGTTACTTTTAGGGCCGTAGAGGTTTCTATTATTACAATTTTTGCTTAAGAAATAAAGATTTTGAATCATCATGGAAAAATTATGCAAGAATGTGGTTTAATATTCTGACTGACGTTTGGATACAGAAATTTTTTCGTCAGCTCCAGCTACTTTGGTGGTGAAACCATGCAAATTATTCCAAAAAAGTTTTAGACAAAAGCATTTCGGATATCCAGATACACGTTTCATTTCGGATACATATCCGGATATTTTTCATATCCGGATATCTGGTGCCCATCAATAATATACACATCTATTTTCCGTTTCTGAAAAACAATGATTTATTCAGTCACAAAAACATTACGCACAACCAGCACTGAATTTCAATCTGGTGTCTATTTCTTATGAAAAGCATAATATGCTTGCTTGAATCCACGATCCTGTCATGTGATATTATATTGTTATCTTTATTTTACGTGAATCTCCATACGGGCAGTGGACACGTAGATGACAGTAACTTTCTCCCTCCCGAACGTTTGTTTTTGACAAACTTCGGCACTTGTTTATAAATTTAAAATTTTGTCGTTCATAGTCAGTCAATATCATATATATTCCAAACCATAAGCCTAAACCTTAATGTAATGATAAGTATGTATAATTAGTAAAAGGTCTAAATCTATGCCTATAAGCTTAAGCAAAAATAGTCTAAAGGTTAAGCTTACTGCGTTGTAATACCACAGAAAGGCGGTGGACGCCTCAAAGTAACATTGGCCGTCGATCACACACCAATTGCATGTTGATTATATATGCTCATATATAAACAGATGCCTATGCCTACACATATTTCGACTCTTGACATTCTAAATTGTCGTGTTCAGTTGGAAATCGTTCGTCAAGCTCAACGTCTTCAGTCATTTGAAATGTGCTGCCTACGAACGATTTTGGCAGTTGGATTGGAACCAAACGATAGCATCCTGGATCAATTTCAATCGATGTGTTGTCTATGTTTCGTGGACATCTGTGGAATATCTAAAACATTTCAAAATCGGTGTAAACGTTGCGCAATCTTTGAGTAAATCAGTTTTAATTAATGTGCCTTTTGCAATAGGTTCACTGTGACACAATTATAAAATGCTTATCAATGAAGCGAAAACTGTAGTTCAGGACTCACCTCAATCATTGGATCAATAGATTCGCCAACCAGGTCGCGTGCTTTGCCACAGAAATTGAAAAATCCATCGGAGTCTGTTTTAGTTTTGTTCATCGTATCACGAGGACTGCCTAAAAAATCAAAATTAAAAAATGTTTATGAAATTAGTAAACTAATAATAGCAAACATTGAATAGTCATGAGCAGTGTATCATTTAATACGAAGGTATAAGCCCTGTTTGACGAAGGAACGATAAGCAATAGATTAATATAAAACTAAATTGTTGGTAAAATTAAACTATATGGCGCGGTTGAGGTCGCTAATAAATCAGAGTAGTAATTCTTTGACACTAGATGCATGGCAAACAAATTTGACTGCTATTCATCTAGAATCAAACCGTTAAAACAATGTGCTCCAATAGCTGAATGCAAAAGTGTTCAAAGTACAATTGCACGAAAACCTACTCACAGGAAGCAAAAAATATGTCAGCGTCTAAAATGAACTTGTGGTTCTAACTAGGACCACAAGAGCTCTCATAAGGCAATTCCGGTTAAACGCTGTGATTAAATGCATATAACTCACTGGACCTGGTCCAAATTAAGAGTTTGCGTTCTAAACAATTAGAAGTTCAGTAAATGTGATTTCCAAATGACTAACAGCTGTAAAATGCAAGCATATAACGGGACGCTTAAGTTTAACTTAAACTAACATGTTTAGTTTAACACAGGTTAAGTTACGCTTATTTTTGGTCTAAGCAACAAGTGTACTTCAGAATTTATGTATCTCTAAGAATTCGGTAGGTTAAACTTGAACTAAAAATATGCAATTTCAAATGAGTTCAAGCGCAAACCTACCTGTTATTTTAGTTATTCTAGAAATTTAGTTTAATGCAGCTGGATTAGTGTAAGCTTAAATAAAGTTAGTTTAAGCATTTAGAGAGTTCCCATGGCTTGGTGTCATTTCTGAATGTTGTAAAATAACGTATACTGTACTGACCCGAATAAGAGGGGGACTGATGTTTATTTGGCCTCTCCAGAGGGTACCACCCTTGTTATTCGGTTACGGACTGTTATTTATTTTTAACCCACGCTCCGCCGCCCTTCGTTACTGATATATATCCGGTACTGCAATTATCCGTTGAATTAAACGTTTATTTGTCTTGTGTCAATAGCTTGAGTGATAATACAAGGTTATACTTACGAATGTACTTTCAAAATTTAAGTACGCTTTAAAATTTCGAACTCAATGTTTGGTCCTGGAGTCATTAATGCTCTACAATTAGGGTTAATTGACATTTATGTACTCTAATTAGGGCTTAGGGACTCCATCCGCTTACGGACTCTTATTAGGGATACGGACTCCAATTGATTCGGACTCCAAATGGGGACCCCCTCTTATTACCCCTTCCCCTCTTATTCGGGTCAATACAGTAGTCTGAGATAACTTTGGAGTAATTTTAGATATTAAACAATTAATTTACCCATGTCAAGATCCCACATTTTCACAGTGACAAACTTTTCTTGGGCATGATCTGCGCGGCAGTTTAAGCGTCCGGAAACACAGTAGGATTGCTTTGGTCTATATTTCTCGAAAAACTCGTCCAAAAACCCTAAAATGAAACAATTTTTACCAAGCTTTGAACTAATATACAATTATACAAACAAAAAGCGTTGGAAATTTTGAGACGTCAATAAATGCTAATAACCGTTTTCAGTCTACAAACAAGCAGTAACCTCTAGGGTTACTGTATACTTCCCCCAGTTTTAAGGTTAGGGATTAATCTCAGGCTTGGCTACATCAAATGCTCTTGCAGAGATTTAGGCAAAGGCTAAAGCTCAGGTAAGCCTTTGCAACATCGAAGCCAAAGTCTGAGCCCAGCTTAAGTCTAGTGAGGAGGAAGATAAAAGAAATGCTAACCAATTAGCTCCCTTCAGTGAATGTTAAACGTTGGAATTTATTGTAGTACAGAATGCTATTTGCTTATCTCTAAGTAAAACATTTGCACCAACACTTTTATTGGGTATCAGTGGTCACAAAACTTTCCATTAATTGGACCATTTTTACGCAAACCGTGGCTGCAGGTTAAAAAGGCTCGCGTGAAAACTGTAAGTCATATCCAAAAATAGCTTGTATCAATTTTTGAGATGAATACAGTTTACAACATACCTGGAATTTTAAGATCATCGATACTCCAATTCCATGACATTATATCGAAGGCATTCCCAAGAGAGATCAGAGTGTATAATACGCACAGATAAAACACAGTACATATGTTCAGCTTCATTGCTTGCGCAGAGTGTATTAAAAACCCGACAATAATAAGTTAAGACTAAAAAAGCACCGAGCCTAAAACAAGACAATATTGTCGCCACAGAAATGGAAACAAGGCAGCTTACCGCTGCCGCACGCAAAACGTGCCAATCCTACTCCACTGACATACCAGTTATACCGAACGAAGTGACCGCATTTGAGCGATTTTTTTATTTCAATTCCCAGCCCACATTTTTTTCTACAATAAATTTCGTATACGTTCGTGCAGCATTTAGATTTTAAGTGTGGTTTTAAATTAAATTAGCAAGCAGTGGAACTGAAAATTTTTATTTGATAAAGTCCATCCACCTCAAAATTTATTTTCAAGAAAAGTTTCAAAACCGGGAGAAACTTATCTTCAAATTTTGCCCTCTGTGTAACAGCTTGCATGATGGGGCGGCCAAAACCAAGCGAACGCCCCACTTCCGTGTCTGTGTTGCCACTTCATAAACAACTAGCGGTTTGCTATTTATGTAAATTTATAAATAAACGGAGGGAAGTGTACTCAATCATAAATCCATGAATCAGAGGCAGGTTCCATGGAATTATGTAAATACGACTGACTTTAATACACACAATTTTCATGACAAGGTTTTCAATTAGCCGTGTCAGTTTGCAGTTTAAATAAATGCAAGAAAATGATACATACATGTATGTATACACAATCCTTGGCGTCCAAAACAACAACGTGAGGTATGTTTGGCTACTGCTCCAGCAAAAAATCAATCTTTGGCTCTGTAGCGTTGCTGGTGGTTGTGGAAATTTTGGCAATACATTTGTTTACATTTTGTAGAAGTTGTTCAAGGCAGTGAGTTTGTGCGTTTGCAATCATTTAGAAAGCTTTGGTTACCCAGATTTAGAAGAATGAACCATAATACAAACTAAGTTTTTTGGCACCATTTGTCATATTTTTAAAATTAGTAAATTTTTCTTCGATTTTATTGCTTAACTATGTTCTGCCTGTGGGCTGAAGGCAAAGTTTGTTGACCTCCGTCTCTGGTTTTTTTTACCTCTGGTTGATCTCTGGCGCGTCTGTTCTGGTTTTCTGCGAAGTGTACAGGGGTAAAGCCATGCGTGCCGTTAATTAAAAATTCGAGTCAAAATGAAAAGGCTCATTACGAATAATTTTCTTAGTGTATCATTGATATAGTTTGCAAACACATATTTTCATAGCTTGCCCTCAGGGGTGATCGCAGAACATTATGTTTGAAAGGACATCGAATAATTTTGGGGCGCCCCTACAATTGTATCTCTCAACGATTGGTTTCTTTTCGACGGAGTCAATTTTGGGGAGCGCTAGCCAAATTGGGGGTACGGCCCCAATGCCGGGGACACCAGTACCTGCTCTGTTCATAAATAAAACTCTGGTGGACATTTCCCCCAAAATTTTTGCAACCTTCAGATTTTGGTCTTGCTAAATGGGCTTGTGGTAAAGCTTAGGCTTAGGCTGCCGTTGCATGCATACAATTGCCAGATACTCAGCCAAAAATCTTGCAGAACACTTTAAATCATAGGCCTTTTCTTCACTCTACAGATATCAGTTTTCTTTTGCACCCCAAGGGAAAACTCAGTTCCTATAGCAACTATGGCAAAATTGAAACGTTGAAAATTATTCAGCACAACACAATATATACAGCACAACTGTAAAAACAGACGTAAAAAAGTGATGGAATGATTGGAAACAGTTCGCTTTAAATAGACTTTCATACAGAATACTGAAAGTGAGAGCACAGCAAAATATTGCGTTTTACTAGGAATATACTCCAGCTTGAATTTATTAGTCATCAATTTTGTGGTCGTTAGAACTGCGAGTTGACTCAGCTTTAATTTGGTATAATTACACCGCTAATAATGTGATTGCATTAACGTGTAGTTTTCAAAGCATGCAGAAATTGTGGACACCTACGCAATGGGAACCATGAGTAACCGCATTAAATTATCCGCAACGCTTTAATTGTCCAATGGGTAACTGGTTTCGAAAGTCAAAATTTCCACTATTTTTTAAACACTTTTCTCAGTCTGGGTAAAAGTGAATAGTCAGTCTTTTAAACAAGTGTTCAGGGTTACATTTTTTTCGGAAAAATTAAATCAACCGGAAATTACGGTTGTTTCGTTTTTCCGGAAAACAAACGAAAAATACAAGAAACATTTACTCTTTTTTCAACAATTTCCAAGACGTTAATAGATGCAAAATTTCGTGCCTAAATGATACTTGGATAATCACATGATTATTTTACCAAGTATATTAATATTTTATAACGCATGAGATAAACACAGGGTGCACAACAGATTGCAACAGAGTCAGAAGCCGTGCCGCAGCAGACTAGGGTGGCACCTTCAAGCCCCAAAATTCCGGAATTGAGGCCTCTTGCAATGATCAAAATGTTTTTCAAATTTTTTGTTTATAATCTTTCTTGGGGCCTCTTTGTGGTGGAGGCCCCTTAATTAGGGATATATCGGGGTGGCTGTTTCGGCCCTTGTTTAGAAGATGTCCAAAACCAGCATCTGCCAACTATCTGGCCACAAACTTGTAGGTTCACATTCTATAAAGAATGTAATACGATTTGAAGACTTTTATAATTTCAGTTTTTACATTTAACTTCATCAGAAGTTTAGTTCAAAACTAAACGCACTACACAGGAATATTGGATCAAGAAAGGCCAACAAAACTAACGTCTGTAAATATACGGCATAAGAACAACGAAGTAGTATTCATCAGCAAACACATCGTGAGTTAAACTAGGCTTCATTGGATGCAACAGAAATTACATGTTCTTCCACTTCACCTTCACCAAGGCTGTGTACAAGCAGCATAACGCCTTGTATGTCCAACCAAACAGTATTACAAAATTTAGAAATTAACACCCTTCACATGTATAAATGCGAATCACGTTTCGGATTAAAGGCGTGAGAAAAACCAATTTCTTACAGTTTTCCACGGCACGATGTCGCTATAATCGCAAGTTATTTGCTAAATTTTACATACTTTAATAAAAAGTTTCCATTTCTTGCGTAATTGTTTTCCAGTGCCCAACTCTTGGATAATGCAAATCAGTGCTTTCTACTCTTCCTTCAAAAGTAGACCGAGTCATGCAACAACGCATCGCGCGCTCGTACATTTCGTGTGTAGCACGACTACAACGTGACATTACAGCGAGTTACGTACTCTTCATTCTTCTTTACGAAGATAATTATTAACTGTTAGGATTCGGCTACAGATCTGTAAAAACTCCAAGGGTAAATAAGCCGCCGATGCTTGGTACCCGGCAGAAATCTTATGAAAAGTAGTTTTTTATGCAACACAATGCGCAGATATAAAATTCACACAACACAACAACAATTTAATACAAAACAATCTGTAACAGCCGAAAAGTCGCGAACTTGGCATTTATTGTAGAAGATTAATTAATATACATAAGTAAAAACATTATATAAACGATAATTAACTCTGCGCACTCTCCTCCACCGACAGTTTTTCGAAATTTCTGGCTTAGACTTTTGGCTTAGGCTTTTGGCTTGAGTTCATAGGGAACAAATCTACAAGTGCCGTTAGACAAATCAAGTATATTTTTAAAAAATATGACCATGACAAGCGTGAAATACAATGCTAAATGACCAAGCCAATTTTACCTTGCCTAGGTTGCCAAAACACCGTTATTGCTTAACTAACAGTACAATTTACCAATATTTCGCTTAATAAAATTAGCAAACAAATTTTATGCCACGAAAGGCCATCGATTTGAAATATGAAGGCTGAGAATTTCATTATATCTGCCGCGGTACTGCTTCAATTGAGAGAGTGTTGTTGAGTCTTGCATATAATTTTGATGCGAGCATTATTTAAGTAGAAAGTATATAATTAGTTGCATCATCGAAAAGCACGTGATTTTCAGCGTGAGACATGTCATTAAGAAGAATCCGCTAAAGGGCAAAATTTGCATTTTAGTGGTCTTTGATAAAACGTTCCGTCTCTGATCTTTACATAAACCACCAATCCTAGCGCGTAGATCATTCCACGCAAAGGCAATATACGAAAGGCGAATTTATAAAATGAGGAGTAAAAGTGGTAGATCAAACAATTTTTGACGTGGAATCGTGCGATATATAACAGTGAAAAAAAGCTCGCGAGTCAAACGAGTGTAAAAGCACACCTAACTCAAAAGCAATCTTAGTGCTAATTTTTGACAGAAGCTTGAACGAGTACAATCTTCGAAATTTTTATTTGAACCTTGCAAGCTATTTTTACTGTTATTTTATGTATTAATGTGGATTGCGGCCTTCGGAGCGTTAATTTAATAAACCTAAAAATCACACTGCTTGCTATGGTAAACGTTGGTGAGTTCATGTGAGCCTAGATTTTGAAATATTGTTATTTATATATATTAAACGTCGAGCACTTTATAGATTGAAGCTCAAAGCGGTCACCGACATAAGAAATTCTGTAACTCGCAGTCACTGTTGCTTGCACATACGCAAGCATGGTTTATATAAACAGTTGGCAGAATATCAAGTCCGTCAGACACCGGCAGCTGTTGCGAAAGTAGGGGAGGGGTCTTCGCTCAGCGCCTCCACCTGTGAAGGTGGGTGGAAAGTTTAATGCGCCACTCACCTCCACATGTGGCAGCCAACAAGGCTGAGCTAAACTCATCGCACGGATTTTGGTATCATAACGAGCTCCATATGCTGAACAGTGAAAAAAAAATTCAAGAGTGAATTACAAATTGAGCTAAACTATTATGTCGACCCTATAAACTTGTTTTATAATCATTAACATGAATGTCCAAGTCAAATAAACCATTTTCAAATTTTGGGCCATTTTGACCTTCCTATTAACCCTAAAAATCGAAATTCTTCACACATTTTTCAGATACTTTAGACTTTTTTATACAGACCCTGGTGTCATGGTACTGCATCTCCCCGTATACAAATTTTGAACCACTTGTTTTAGTCCTATTACGCCTTTTGCAGCGCCTGACCTGTATACCCCTACTGAAATCTGTGTCTGCTCCTGGCATGTGGAGGTGTTTACTTGGCCGACGTTTGCCTGATGAGTTTAGTTCAGTTTGACACTTCTGATCATTTTTAAACAATTTAATGCGTTGCGTTCAATACGATTTTTGTGTTCCTCATGAGAAGCGGTTTAACAACTTTTGAATAATTTGCTCCGAGTCAGACAGTATTTCATCATTGCAAAATTTGACAGACTTCAAAACGTGCTAAAGCTGACAAACAATCCAACCAACCAATTTGAATTTAATTTTAGAACTATAATTTTTTAACAGCGTTGATATTTTTGCAATTGAATGTTTCTATCACTTTCATTCAGGGTGTTGTTCAAGTGGTGTTTATATATTTGCTTTAATCAATTGTTGAAATACATTGATTAATTGAACTCAGTTACAATGCCACTTTTCGGTACCCAACATTTGCCTTGGCCAGTGCCTAATCCTCAAGCATCAGCGTAAAACTTTAAAACCAAGTCTCAACCTAAGCCTTACCAGCCCGAGTATAAAAATTGGTCTAAACTTAACCTTACGTTATTGCGGTCCAGTAGGTATGCGGCACACACCGCGAAGAAACATGCGGCCGTTATATAAATAAACAATAAAATGGCGTATACATAGGAGCATCCACAGCAACACTTTGTCACAGTTAGGGACAGGGCCGTTACTAGCATTAATTCTGGTTCAGGACAGCCCAAACAACTAGCGGTAGACGCACTAAGTTTGTTGATTCGTTATTCT